>PVIA01013266.1:0-33088 GCA_004024845.1 Tonatia bakeri | reverse complement strand
CAAGGAGGACATACAGAGGATCCAGAGACACATGAAAAAATGCTCAATATTGCAAGCTATCAGAGAGATGCAAATTAAAACCACAATGAGATACCACTTTACACCAGTCAGAATGGTCATCAAAAACAAAGCAACAAAAAACAAGTGTTGAAGAGGTTGTGGAGAAAAGGGGACCCTAGTGCACTGTTGGTGGGACTGCAGACTGGTACAACCACTATGGAAAACAGTATTTAACTTCCTCCCAAAACTAAAAATGGATCTGCCTTTTGACCCAGCAATTCCACTGCTGGAACTATAACCTAAGAACCCTGAAACACCAATCCAAAAGAACCTATGCACCCCAATGTTCATAGCAGCACAATTTACAATAGCCCAGTGTTGGAAGCAACCTAGGTGCCCATCAGTAAATGAATGGATCAAAAAACTATGGTACATTTACACAATGGAATTCTATACAGCAGAAAAAAAGAAGGAGCTCCTACCCTTTGCAACAGCATGGATGGAACTGGAAAGCATTATGCTAAGCAAAATAAGCCAGGCAGTGAAAGACAAATACCATGTGATCTCACCTTTAACCGGAACCTAAAGAACAAGGCAGAGAAACAAGCAAAATATAACCAAAGACACTGAAATAGAGAACAGACTGACAGTGTTCATAGGGGAGAGGAGAGGGAATTTCAGTGGAAAAGGGGAAGGGTTTACAGGAACAAGTATAAGGGACACATGGATAAAAACTAGGGGTGGGTGGAAATGGCAGGGAGGAGGGGAGAGCTGGGTGGGTGGGTTGGGATGGGAATAAAAGATAGAAAATTGTACCTCAACAACAATTCAAATTTTTAAAAATTTAAAAAAGACATATATAAAAACAAGATTATGTTTATGTCAATTGTATAGAAATAAATATATATATATATTTTGAAATCATTAAATTGTACTAAATTAGCTACTTTTTAGGGGTCAGGAAAAGTGACATAGCAAAAAAACGTGCACAGATATACAGTATACATTCTTTGTGTTTATATATATATGCATACCTTTAAAATATTTTTTTTCTGATAGAAATATACCACAGCTTTTTTAACCACTCACCTACTGATGGACACTTCAGCTGCTTCTAGATAATGGCTATTGTAAATAACACTACAATGAATATAGGGGTGCATATGTTTTATTTTTTAATTAGTGTTTCAGGTTTGTTCAGATCAAGTCTCAGAAGTGGAATCACTGGGTCATAAGGCAATTCTCACCCAAGGATATGTCAATTGATTTTAGAGAGTGAGGAAGGGAGATGAGAAAGAGACAGAGAGAGAGAGAGGAACATCAACGTGAGAGAGAAACATGGATCAGTTGCTTCCATACTCACCCCTAATGGGGGCTGAACCTGCAACCTGGGTATGTGCCTTCACCAGGGATCAAGCCTACAACCTTTTGGTGTATGGGACAATGCTCCAACCAACTAAGCATGAGGCCAGGGCCCATTTTTAATTTTTTGAAGTAACTTCACACTGCTTTTCACACAGGCTGCACCAATATGCATTCCCACCAACAATGAACACCAGTTCTCTTTTTTCCACATCCTAACCAATACTTGTTGTTGGTTAATTTATTGATGATAGCCATTCTGTTAGGTGTGAGGAGATATCTCATTGTGGTTTTAATTTGCATTTCTCTAATGGTTAGTGACATCAAGCATCTTTTTATATGTCTATTGGCCATTTGTATGTGCTGCTTGGAGAAATGTCTATTCAGGTCTTTTGCCCATTTTTAATTGGATTATTTGTTTTTTGGTGTTGAGTTTTTTTATGTTATTTGTAAATTTTGGATATTAACTCTTTATTAGAGGTATTGTTGGAAAATGTTCTCCCATTCAGTTGGTTGTCTTTCCATTTTGTTGAAGGTTTCCATTGTGGTACAAAATCTTAGTTTGATGTGGTCCCATTTGTTTATTTTTTTCTTTTGTTTCCCTTGCCCAAGGAGATGTAGTAGAAAAAATATTGCTATGATTAATGTCTGATATTTTACTGCCTATATTTTCTTCTAGGATTTTGAGTCTAACATTTAATCCATTTTGAGCTTATTCTTGTGTATGTTGTAAGAAGGTGGTCTACTTTCATATTGTTGCACATATCTGTCCAATTTTCCCAACACCATTTACTGACTAGCTATCTATGCCCCATTGCATGTTTTGGCCTCCTTTGTCAAATATTAACTTACTATAAAGGTGTGGGTTTATTTCTGGGCTCTCTATTCTGTTCCATTGATCTATGTGTCTGTTTTTATGCCAGTACCACACTGCTTTGATTACTATGGCATTGTAGTATAGTTTAATATCAGGTAGTATAATTCCTCCAACACTGTTCTTCTTTCTCAAGATTGCTGTGGCTGTTTGGGGTCTTTTGTGATTCCATAGCTTTGCTAGTTGTAATCTGTCCATTCAGATTCTCTGATTCTTCCTGAATTCAGTTTTGGAAGATTGTATGTTTGTAGTAATTTATCCATTTCTTTCAGGTTGTCCAATTTGTTGGCATAGAGTTGTTCATATTTTCTTACAACCCTTTGTACTTCCTTGGTGTCAAGTGTTACTTCTCCTTTTTCATTTCTGATTTAATTTATTTGGGTTCTCTCTCTTTTTTTCTTGATAAGCCTATTTAAAGGTTCATCGATTTTGTTTACCTTGTCAAAAAACCATCTCTTGGTTTCATTGATCTTTTGTATTGTTATTTTAGACTGCATTTTGTTTATTTCTGCTCTGATCTTTATTATTTCCTTCCTTCTACTCACTTTGGGCTTTGTTTGTTGTGCTTTTTTAAGTTCCTTTAAGTGTAAAGTTAGATGTTTATTTGAGATTTTTTGTTTCAAGGTAAGCTTGTAATGCTATGAACTTCTCTCTCAGGAATGCTTTTGCTGTATCCCAGAGACTTGGGTTGTTGTGTGTTCATTTTAATTTGTTTCAAGGTATATTTTTATTTCTTCCTTGATCTCATTGTTAACCTATTCATTGTTTAGTGACATGTAATTTAGCCTCCATGTCTTTGTGTGTTTTTTCAGGGTTTTTTTCCTTGTGATTGATTTCTAGTTTCATACCATTATAGTCAGGGAAGATGCTTGATATGATTTCAATCTTCTTAAATGTATTGAGACTTCTTTTGTGTTCTAACATGTCATCTATCCTAAAAATACTCCATGTGCACTTAAAAAGAATGTATATTCTGCTGCTTTGGGATGAAATGCTCTGAGGAAATCAATGAAATCCATTTAACCTAGTGTGTCATTTAGGCCACCATTTTTTTTTTTTGGTTCATTTTCTGTCTGGAGGTTCTATCTATTGATGTCAATGGGGTGTTAAAATCCCCTACTATGACTGTTACTGTCAATTTCTCTCTTCATATTTATCTAGATTTGCTTTACATATTTAGGTGTCCTATGTTAGGTACATAAATGCTTTCTCCTTTTTTTTAAGGTTTTATGTATTTTTTTTTTTTTTAGAAAGAGGGGAAGGGAGGGAGAACGAAAAGAACAGAAACATCAATTTTGGTTGCCTCTCATGTGGCCCCCACTGGGGACCTGGCCCACAACCCAGGCATGTGCCCTGACTAGGAATTGAACCAGCAACCCCTTAGTTGGCAGCCCACACTCAATCCACTGAGCTACACAGCCAGGGCAGGTACACAAATGTTTACAAGGCTTTTATCATCTTGTTGTATTGTTTCTTTTATCATTATGCTGAATCCTTCTTTGTCTCTTACTACAGATTTTGTTTTAAATTCTATTTTGTCAGATATACATACTACCCTCGCTTTTTTTCTTCCCATTTGCATAAAATATCTTTTTCCATCCTTTTACTTTTAGTCTGTGTGTATCTTTCATTCTGAGGTGGGTCTCTTGTAGACAGTATATACATAAATCCTGTTTTCTTATCCATTCAGCTATCCTATGTCTTTTTGTGTATGTGTTTATTTTTCTATATTAAAATTATTTTTATTTTTCAGTTATAGTTAACATATATTATTATGTTAGTTTCAGGTACATACCCCAGTGATTAGATATTACATAACTTACTAAGCAATCATCCCAATAAATTTTGCACTTGTCTGACACCATACATAGTCATTAGAATATTATTGACTATATTTTTAAAAGATTTCATTTATTTATTTTGAGAGAGAGAGGGAGAGAGGGAGAAAGAGAGGTAGAGACACATCAACCTGTGTTTGCCTCTCACATGCCCCCTACTGGGGACCCAGTCTGCAACCCAGGCATGTGTCCTGACTGGGAATCAAACCAGTAACCTCTCAGTTCATAGGCTGGCACAAAATCCACTGAGCCACACCAGCCAGAGCTTATTTGCTATATTTTTATACAATACTTTACATCCCCATGATTATTCTGTGATTATGAATTTATACTTTTAATCCCCTTATCTTTTTCATCCTTCTCCCCAACTCTTCTCGCACCCTGTCAAAATGTTCTTTGTGTCTATGAGTCTGTTTCTGTTCTGCTTATTTCTTGTTTTTTTTTTAGATTCAATTGTTGATAGATACGTATTTATTGCCATTTTATTGTTCATTTTTATTTTTTTCCTTCTTTTTGGTTTGGAATACTTAAGCCATTTACATTTAAAGTGATTATTCATAGGTATGTACTTATTGCCATTTTATTCTCTTAACTATTTTTCTCTGTTTTTTTCTTCCTCTTAATAGGGGGAATTTTAATATGGAGCAGATATTTCATAGTTAAGAAATTGTTAATTTTTTAGATGAGATAAATTACAGTGATAAAATTACCTTATAATTTACAGACATATTTTGAAGCATTTATAGATGAAACAATTTGATGTTTGACTGTGGGAGTGGGGGAGTGAGGGAAACTGGGCAGGGTAAAGGAGAGCAACTGGAGAAAAATTGGGACAACTGTACTAGAACAACAATAAAATTTAAAAAAAACATGATGTTTGAGATTGGGTTCTAATAAAACATGATTGACGGGAGCAAATATGTAGGGATATAGATTAAACTAGAATGCCTTTGAGTGATGATTATTGTAGCTGGGTAATGAGTGCAGGGCAGTTTTATTTTACTGGAAAGAGACTTTTTTCCAATGGTTCCAACCAAAATTCTAGAATTGAATCTCTTGGAACTGGATTGTCACTGTGGCTAAGAGGTTAGAATTCATCAATAGGCCCATGATGTGTGGATGAGGATCAATCCCGTCAAAAACAACTGGACTGAGAATAAGTGCCAGCTGGATGCTCAGTTAAAAATAAGTATCATCAGAAGATGAGGAAATGAATGCTGGGTAAGAATAAACAAGTCTAGTGCACTGGAAGACAAGACTGGAAAATAATATAACAGAGTAAAGTGCTGGTCCTCTTTGAATCCATCATGTTCAAACCTGCTTTGTTCCCATGGCCCTAATTCTGCTTAGTCTTACATATGAACATGCTAATCATTCAGGTAATTCTGCTTGTGGCTTAAAGAGATAAGGTAAGTATGTACTGTTTATCAAAGATTTTCAGGAACCTTGTGGACTCATATCAATTAGCACAATCTTCCTTGAACCCCTGCTGGAGCCTACATGTCTTTGCTTGTCAATCACCTCTTGTCCTTCCTATTTCCCCTTCTCTTGGCCTAAAAGAAGCCTGAATTCTGTATGTTTTTCATACGGATTTGAGGTACCACCAAGTCTCCCATCTTCTTGGTTCGTATCTTCTCAATAATAAACCTTTCCGTTCCCCGAACTCTGATGTTTTGAGTTTTGGCCTCTTGAAGCAGAAGGCTCAGCTGAGCTATGATGTTCAGTAGGTTAGTTGTACTAAGTGCATTTTTTTACTTATATTTCCAACTTATGATGGGTTTATTGGGATGTAATCCTATTATAAGTTGATAAAGATATGTATTTTATTAGCTAAACCAACTTCTTTCAACATACACCTACAATAAGGGTTTTCAGAGATGAGGCAAATAGATTAATTAAATGACTGCTCCTCAAAGAAAAAAGTTGTCCTAATATTCATCCAATCAAGACTGATTATGTGGAGTGTGGTGTATGAGGGAAGGAAGCCCCTGGGCCTAACCCGCATATTCAGAGGGTCTTAAAGTTATTTTTTTGACATTATCTTTAAATAATAACAACAATTGCAAACACATAGTACTTGATATGTACCAGGTCCTGTTCTGAGCCTTTTATAGATAATAACTCATTAATCTAAATGAGCCCTGGCTGTTGTAGCTCAGTGGATTGAGCATGGGCTATGAACCAAAGGATCGCTGGTTCAATTCCCAGTCAGGGCATATGCCTGGGTTGCAGGCCAAGTCCCCAGTATGGGGCACATGAGAGGCAACCATACATTGATGTTTCTCTCCCTCTCTTTCTTCTTCCCTTCCCCTCTCTCTAAAAATAAATAAATAAAAGCTTTAAAAATAAATAAATAAGGTTATACTACAGTGATATTTAATTATATGTTAAAATTGGAAATATATTCATAACATTTTAAATATAGCACAAGTATTATAATTTTGTTTCGGCATTATTTCTTTTCTCAATATATCACAAGCTTCAAACAATGAAAGAGGCCTGGGTGTTGACCTTGGAAAGGCCCTGTAATCATCATTTCACCCATCTATCCATTCATCTATCCATCCACTCATCTATCCAACCATCTATCTTTCCACTCATCACCTCATCTGTTTATTCATCCACCCACCCATCCTCCCATCCCCCCACCTACCCATCCATTTGACATTTGCCAAGATTCTCTGACACACCAAGTCCTGTGGTGCTAGTCACACAAGATGAAGAGAATACACTATTTGTTCTTGAGTTGCTCACAATATGATAGAGGAGGAAAAAGTATGAACTTATGGGGAAACCACTGTGAAAAAGTGGCATAAACACATAGAAGAGGGGAACCCTGTCAACTCTTGTTTGCTTAATTTTTTTAGAGGCAAGTGTCAAGAAAGACTTGCCCAAGGAGGTGACACCTCAGAGGATACCAGGAAAATAGCAGTAGGAGATCCCAGCAAGAGTGTCTCAGCTTCTGGGGTAATAATACCCTTGAAAAATATGATGAAACTTGTATCTCTCTAGATAAGGACATATATATACTTGTACACACATACTACCCTATCAGAGCTGAGTTTTAAACCCAGCCCTATCACTCATTAGCCATGAGATTTTGGGCCTCAGTTACCTAATTGGTGAACTGAGAGTAACAATAGTACTTGTCTTTCTCTAGGGGTAGTTGTGACAATCAAATACAAAATTGTGTGTAAAGCACCTGAAGAGCCTTGGCAATCAATAATTCATAGTTACCTTTCCTTTCCCTAAGTGGAATTTAATTTTCAAAAGCAATGAGATTACAACATAGCCAAAAGGATAAATTGATCTTTTCTTGTTTCGTATGGAGCTTTTTTTTTTTTTTTTTTTTTTTTTTTTTTTTTTTTTTTTTTTTTTTTTTTTTTTTTTTTTTTTTTTTTTTTTTTTTTTGGCCTCTTCTATCACACAGGTTAGTCTGCCTGGCCTCATTTTCCCAGGTGGCTTTTTATGGCCAATGTCTTAAATTATTTGGAACCCCTTGGGTACCTATAAAGATGTGATCTCTGCTTCAGGCAGGAGGCCTATTTTTCCTTTGGGAAATCTTTTCTATCTGAAAGGATTTCAACACATCTTTTTATAGGGTTCCTAGAAGTCTCCAGCAACATACAGATCCCCAGTTGTAACAGAATAATGACTTAGGTTGGAAGTGCTGTGTCAGGCCCCCAGGAAAATACTTCCATTATCCCAGCTAATCTCTTACATTAGTTTCTGGAATCTGGATTAGTTTCCTAGAGTTCCTGTAACAAAGTACCACAAACTGGGTGGAAAATAACAGCAGAAATGTATTCTCTCACCATTCTAGATGCAAGAAGTTTGAAATAAAAGTGTGGGCAGGGATGGTTCCTTCTGGAGGCTCTGAGGGAGAACCCATTATTCTCTGCCTCTCTTCTAACTTCTACAGGTTGCCGACAACCCTTGTCATTCATTGTCTCATATGTGTATCACTCCAGTCTGTGCCACTATATATTTTTTAACTCTCCTAACTTTATTTTTTTAATTTTATTTTTCAATTACAGTTTACATTCAATATTATTGGTATGTTTTCAGGTGCACTGTCTGCTGCTATTTTCACATCCCTTTCTCTATGTCTCTTTGTGTCAAATCTCTTTTTCCTTTCTCTTAGGAGGATACTTGACACTAGACTTAGGGCCCATCCAGATAATTCAGGAGGATCTCATCTAGAGGATGCTTAATTTAATCACATCAGCTAAAACCCCTTTATACAAATAAGACTGCATTCCCAGGTTCTAGTAATTAGAATGTGGACATTCTTTTGAGGGTCTACCATTCAATTCCCTACAGGTCTTATTCTGTAACCAAAGTCCAGCTTCATCAAGCCTGGAGATTTGGATTTTTCATGATGCCACTATCTTTGAGTAAAGGGAAATGAATATGTATCAGTTAAAAATTGGTGCCAGAGATAGTGCTGGGGGTTATTATATGCATTACATCACTTAATCTTCAGGGCCATTGTAGGGGGCAGATGCTGTGATCATCTTTATTTTGCAGATGAGGCTGAGAGTGCTTCAGTAATTAGCCCCAGGTCATGCAGCTAATATGTAGTGAAGTTGCATTCAAACTCATCTCTGCCTGATTCTGAAACTTAATTTATTGAGTGCTGACCCAGAGCAAGGCACCCTTTTAAGTGCTTTAAAATCAAAACACATCTAACATTCCTAACTTTCTTAACGACCATACAATTTAAGTACATTATTAAAAGCCCATCTCTCTACAGATGAGGCACCAGAGGCACAGAAAGATTTAGTAACTCTATTTAGTAATAAAGCTAAAATACCTGACCCTGGATGCCCCCAATCTGTGAGATTAGGAATGAAGATTCTAGAATGACTACTACATCAGGCACTTTGTGTTTTTTCACATGAGGTTTTCCTTGTAAACTTGTAAGACAGATTTATTATTATTAATTATTATTATTATCATTATCATTCTGTTTTATAGATGGGAAACAGGCTTAATGGGATAAAATGACTTGCCCATGCATGATGGAAGTGGGCTACAAACCCAGGTCTTTGTGACTGGCCAGTTAAATTCTTTCCACTACCCCTCACTGCCTTCCAGAGTTATTGTGAGGATCTAGGGACATGATGTATGTGACTGGGACTCACTTCTAAAAACAATGTATCTTATGAAAAATTAAGTAATTAACTGTGCTTATTGAGTACTCCTCTTCTCTACCACCATAAATTGCCATTGTTGTCCTCCTCATCAAAGTATTATTGGAGTTGTTCAACCTGAGAAGTCCAAGGCCAGGGTCAGCAATGCCCAGGGGGTGCTACTGGCTTGCACATCTCTGATCTAATTCTGACAATTTAAGAAAATAATTACATAACCTTAGGGGAAAAGGATGAGTTGGCATGAAGCACACAGTTCGGTCACATTGTAGTTACGCTTGGAGTGTCTAATTAAGCATCAAGTGTGTGCCTCCTGGCCATGACTGAAAAGAGGGTCAGGACACAACCACTCATCCTCTATATACACAAGGAACTAAGAAAGTAGAATGTGGAATCTCAACAGAGCTGCAGATCACCAAGGGCTTTGCAAGGCAGACCCAGCTATTACCAAGGCTAGGGCAGGGCTACTGAGGGGAGGTTGGAGCTGATGCCATCAGAAATGCACTCCACTGACACACTTGAGTTCAAGGGCAACAGAGATCCAAACACACAGAGCACATTCCCCAATATGTCAGCTCTATCTCTTGCTTTCCTGAAGTTTCATTTTCAATGATACAATCAGACTTGAATTTTCAACCTGCCTCAACTCCTTCTTCAACCTCAACTGCTATGGGGTATGCATTGTGGTGGCTGTCCAGGTTCTAGAAGTCTTCTCAGGTGGTATACCTATGGTTCCCAACTCTCTTTGGAGAAACCCTTGTTACTGTACTGTGATTATGTTACTCTAGGAAACACCCCATCTCCTATCCCCACTGTGGCCATGGAGGTAGTTCCAAACAAGCCTAGCTGAACTACATCTGTTTCTGAGAGTCTTCACATTGAAGTTGGAGATAAGGACCCTCTTTGTTCTCCTATCAATGGCCTGGAAGTATGTAAGCTTGAGGTTGCCCAGTGGTCAAGTTTCTCAGTGCATGGAGAATACCAGCTTCCAGCAGGAAAGAATAAAGTTGACACATAAAAGAGAAAGGAGAGGAAGAAAAGAATACCTAAAAGCATTCTTTTTCCTGCTTTCCAGCTAATTCCAAGGCCAAGTTTGTTTCTGACTCTCCCCAGGTTGATTACAGAAGCCAATATAGTCCTCCCTTTTTGTGGTTTAAACCTAATTAAATCATGTTTCTGTCATTTTCAACAAAACAGCTCTTATACTCTCCACATACCAATACAAGTCTCAATTATTCAATGCAGCCCATGTCATTGGGTGCCTAAGATCATTTCTGTAAGGCGGCTAACCCCATTTTACAGATGAGGAAGCTGGACCACAGGGAACGTAAGGGAATTGTCCTAAGTCCCACTGCTAGTCAGTGGGAAAGCCTTGAATCTGTGTTTTCCCCCTTTCCTTTGCTACTGAACATCATTAATTTAATCCCTGCAAAGTATGTCATGCCACTCCTTACCTTTCTGTCCTCCTGCCATCTGCCTAGGTGAGGGCCTCATCCCCCCATTCCTAATGCAATGCAGCAGCGCCTTAAATAGTCCCCCTATAACTCTCTAACTCCAACACATTATTTTTCAGGCAGTATTTCCAAAACATACTTACTAGTTATGTAGTTTACTCAGTTTAAAAAATCTTTCAGGGATTCCCATTGCCTATTCAACTTTTTTCTTAGCCTGGCATTGAAAGCTGTTCACAACCTGGGCCTAATCAACCTTTAGATGTTTCTCTTTCTTTCTTTTGCTACCCACTGTCGGGGTTCCAGCTGTACACACCATGCACCATACATTCCTATTTCCACCCTTTTCCTCAACTAGATCCTCTATCAAAACTGCCCCTGTGCCCACCATGGAAATCCAACTGGTTCATTAAGGCCTATCTCAGAGATTGTCATTTTCATAAGGCCATTTTGAAAGCCACTATTTATATGTCATGGTCCCCTCAGAATCTTCATGGACACTTCATTCTCCCCTTTCAGGGCACTTTTCACATTCTTCTGGATATAATAGCTATCCTGAGGTTTTTCTCAAAGTTTTTACCAAGTCAAGAGGGCCAAGAAGACAATGGTGTGGGCTTTCTTTCCAGATTTCATTCAACCTACATTATTTAGGACCTTCAACAATTGACCCTCTTCTCTGTGCTAGAGGTAGTAAATTATATTAGATAACATGCCAAGCACTGTTCTAACAATTTTATGCACAATAGCTCACTTCTTACAATAGCTCTACAAAGTAGATATTGTCATCTCCATTTTATAGATGAAGAAACAGAGGCCTAGAGAAGTTAAGTAACTTGTCTAAGGTCACACAGCTAGTGAATGACACAGCTGGGATACAAAACCCAGCTAGTCTAGCCACAGAGACTGCACTTTTCCAGGCTTCTTTTGTAAGCTTTCTTCTCTCTCATGACTCCCTTTGTAGGTCATCCTACCTACTCCAGCATCATTTATTTATTCTTTCATCCACTCCTATCACAGTTTTATTTTTTAAAGACTTTATTTATTTATTTTTAGAGAGAGGGGGCAGGAAGGAGAAAGAGAGGCACAGAAACTTCAATGTGTGGTTGCCTCATGTGAGCCCCCTACTGGGGACCTGGCCCACAACCCAGGCTTGTGCTCTGACTGGGAACCAAACTGATTCACAGGCCAGCACTCAAACCACTAGGCAATACCAGCCAGGGCCTTGTCACAGTTTTATCAGGTGCCTACCATGAGCCAGGTATTGATGCTGATTTTAGCAGTGCAGTGGGCTGAATAATAGCCCCAAACCCATGTCCACATCCTAATCCCTGGAACCCATGAATATCAGTTTATATGGCAAAAGCTATGATTAAGGATTAATTTATGATTAAGTTAAGGAGAAGCTTACCCTGAATTATCCAGGGGAGCTCATTCTAATTACAAGGAACCTTGTAAGAGGAAGGCAGGAGGATATGAGTCAGAGAAAGAGATGTAAAAACAAAAACAAAGGTTGGAGTGATGCAGCCACAAGCCGAAAAATTCTGGAAGCTATCAGAAGCTAAAAAAGGTAATGAACTGATTCTCTCCTACAGCCTCTAGAGGGAATGTGGCCCTGCCAATGCCTTGATTTTGGCTTAGTGACAATGATTTCAGACTTATGGCTCCTAGAACTCTGAGAGAATACATTTCTGTTGTTTTAAGCCACATGATCTTATGATTCGTTATGACAGCCCTAGGTAACTAACATAAACAGTGATCAAGATAAATATGATTTCTGCTTTCATGGAATGGGCAAGACAGATACTAATTAAAAAAAATTAGAAGGCTCTGGAGGAGAGAAGGCATATGTATATAAAACATAGACACAAACAAGTGTGGTGATAGCCAGAGGGAAAATGGGGTGAGGGTAGATAGAGGTGGGCAAAAGAGGGCAAGGGGACAAAAAGAGGCTTTGCTTGGGGTGATGGGCGTGTGATGCAGTATGTAGACATTTTGTTAAGCTGTACACTTTAAACTTGCATGGTTTTATTATACCATATCACCCCAATAAATTCAATAAAAGTATATAAATTGGAAGTGCAGGGTACAATGAGAGTTTATATATCAGCAAGCCCACAGCCACAGCTTCCCTGCCCCATCATACATGTGAAGAGGACAAAGGATGAACTCGATGGTGAGAGCTGGAAGAGGAACTTAGTATGCTGAAAAGCATGGCGGGAGTGCATTTTGAACACTGCCACTGAAAACAAGAATTTATCATGGTATTGATTTGTGAGACTAAAAACTAAAGGATGTAATCCTTATCCTTGCTATTATCATTTTCATAAGTTACACAAAGGCTGTTGTAGTCCCTGCCCAGAGGAAGTCTTCTCTCCAGTGTTAAGATATGCAGACAGGTTACTGTATAGACAGTCCTACAGCCACTTATGCTGGTTGACAAGTAGGTTACTTCCATTAAATCGGTAGTGACTGACTAGAATGCTGTTTTGAGAAAGACTCTGAGGCCATGTGCAGATTCAGTTAGAAAGTGTCATGATTGATTAGTAATACCTGCTGTGAGCTGCTTATAGTGGAATGGGAGCACATTACTCTTGCATTTCCGACCATCCTCTAGAGCACTGGTCTCAAACTTTAGATTATATCAGACTCACCTGAGGCATGTGTTAAAATACAGGTTACTGGTCCCTGCCCCAAGAGGTTCTGATACATTAGATTTGGGGCAAAGCCTGAGAATCTACATTATGCATGGTTTCTCAGGTGGTGCTGATGCTACTGATCCAGGTCCCGCACTTTGCAAACCACTCCTCCAGAGTGTTCCCAAACTTTAACCTCAGGATGAATCACCTGGGGTCCTTGAGAAGAGGCAGATTCTGATTCAGCAGGTCTGATTCTGATTCTGTATTTTTCATAAGCTCCCAGGCCATGCTCGTACTACAGTATGGATGGACTACACACACCTTGAGTGAAAAGGAGCTCAAAAAATACATCTCAATCGAGGTGCCATAGCACACAAGTGTGCTGAGGACAATTGTGGGGTACCACAAGTAATATAGAATGAAGTACTTTCTTTAACAATAAATTAGGGTAGATTCATTGTTTTCTCCATTTAAAAATCTCTTTTGTTTTTTCCCCACCACTCTCCCCTGTCGCACTCTTTCCCACCTCCCACCCTCGATCCTATACCCCTTTGCCTTTGTCCATGTGTCCTTTATACATGTTCCTTGGTGACCCTCACCATTTTTCGCCCTCCCCTCTGGTTACTGTCACTTTGTTCTTTATTTTGATGTCTCTCGTTACATTTTGCTTGTTTTTTTCATTAGGTTCCACTTACAGGTGAGATCATATGGTGTCTGTCTTTTGCCATCTGCCTCATTTAACTTAGTATACTTGTACACTTCTGCAGTATAAGAGAAAGATGTGACTATAGCAAATCTACCGGGAATTGTATGTGGACTCAGAGACCATTCCATGTGTTCTCTCTTTCCCACTCAAATCCCATTTATTTATACAAAAAATCCAGGGAGCTATGAATGACCCAGAGGGCCTCACTGTACTGTCCATATACCTGAAGGAGGGGATAGGGAAGGACATATGTTACCATAGGTGACCCAGTAGGGGGATTGGGGAATTGCCTTTGGAGGAATGTTGAGATAGGGGTGGGCTCCTCCCCTAAGGGCATCACCTACTGACCAGGTTTTACTGACCCTGGAGGTGTTGAGTACTGTCTGGAAAGCTGTGGAGAGGGAACAGGAAGGGAGGGTGGTAGACTGAGTGTGATTCCATGCTTGTCCTGGCCTGACACTCCCATTGAGTACAGCCTGGGGTCTACCTGGATCCATGGCTCGCTGAGATCAGGGACATCTGGAGTTCCTCGCAGCTCAGCTCCCAGATCCGGAAGGATGGAGAACAATAGTTGGGGGAACAAAGAGGGAACCTGGCACTTTTTGATGGCTTGGAAAAGCTGATACCCCCAGACACCCAGCTGTAATTAAATTGCCCCAAAGCATACTGTGGTAGTTCATAGTGCATGTCATGCTTCTGAAGGTCATCTATCACATGTAGCAGCAGAAAAAGGCTAAGGTCACTGGGCTAGAATGTAAGAATTCAGTCCTTTGGAAAGGGCATCCCACTTCTTACCCCTAAGCTGAATTACAAGGACAATATGAAGGGTGAAGACAGACATAGTAAGCTCTATAAATAGAAGGGTGAGAGGGAACACAGTAGGATAACCAATCATCCTGGCTTACCCAGGCTGAGCGAATGTTGCTGCATCCACTGCTGAAGTGCCCAAGCCTCCCTCCAATTTTTATGCCTCTGTGCCCTGAATGCTGTTCAGTATCATTGTCTCTCTCTGACTTGTGTAGCCTTCTCAAGTCCACTGGCCTACTTTTAATCACCACCCCAAGTAACAGGAGCCAGAAGAGTATGTCAGGGAGTGTCTCTAATCATTCCATACCACCCTTGCTGTTGGCAAGGTATGGTGGGCTAGAGGTATATTTCTCTACTGGCCCCAAGATATCTCTGGATCAGAGGATGGCTTTTTCCTCAGATGGCAAAGAAAGAATCAAAGTAGCTCCAAGAGGAAAGAAAAAAAGGAGCAGATTTCTTAGCCTGCCTCTGGTCTAGGCAAAAAGAGTCTGGGTCATTTAGACCAGCTCACTAGAAGGACTGATTACATGGGGATCTGGAGCCAGAGCCCAAGCTACCATGTTTTTGGAGATGATTTCAACTTCAAGAAGCTAGAGTAGGCCCTGGCTGGTGTAGCTCAGTGGATTGAGCGCGGGCTGCGAACCAGGCATCGCAGGTTCGATTCCCAGTCAGGGCACATGCCTAGGTTTCAGGCCATGGCTCCCAGCAACCACACATTGATGTTTCTCTCTCTCTCTCTCTCTCTCTCTCTCTCTCTCTCTCTCTCTCTCCCCCCTCCCTTCCCTCTCTAAAAATAAATTTTTAAAAAACAACAACAACAACAAAAAAGAAGCTAGAGTAGTAAGAGGAAATGACTTGAAAGTTAGTTGATCTGGGGATCTGACCAAACTGTGACATCCAGGGACCAACTGAGCTTTCTTCTCTCCCTATCAGTTATTTCTGTTATTTTCTTGATCTTTCTAATAATGATTTTGGCATTAGCTTATCTCAGGTCTGTTAGCAGAAATGGATGTAATGCGATCTTTACACATTCTCTCAAAGAATCCCATTATCAAGTGTTTTAATGATAACAAGCCTAGCATTTGGTCCCTCCCATTAGTTTAGAATTATATAGCTGAAGTTTTTAAATCAAAATTAATACACACCTTACTAAATAGATAGCTTTTTTGATATGGAAATTACAATGGTAGACTATCGCAATAACTGAAATTCTCCCAAAAGCAATTGAGCCATATGTAAATGTCTTTAAAAATGTGTTTATGCAGCCCTAGCTGGTGTGACTCAGTGGAGTGCTGACCTGTGAACCGAAAGGTCGCCAGTTCAATTTCCAGTCTAGGGCACATGCCTGGGCCAGGTCCTCTATCTCCAGTAGGGGGCGCATGAGAGGCAACCACACATTGATGTTTCTCCCTCTCATTCTCCCTCTTTTCCCCTCTCTCAAAATAAATAAATTTTAAAAATCTTTTAAAAATAAAATAAAATGTTTCTATCTTTAAAAAATGTCTCTATGTATATCCTTTGTTTCAATTGCACTTCTAGGAATTATAGTAAGAAATGATTAAAGATATATGCACAGAGACTGTATTTAGGATGTAGAGGGGTGCAAGAGAATGTCATTTTCACCCCAGCTATGAGGGAAATCTGGGTAATTTATAAAAACATAACTAACATTTTCTTAGCCAAATGGAAATCTGAACTCACCAGAAGAGCAAGTAAAATGACTTCTAGCATGACCAAATCCTTTGAGAAAAGATGAGACATATGATATGTTGCGCCTCTGGCAGAGCAGAAGGGAAAATGAGGCTAGCACACAAGTGGTATCAACTAACATTTTAATGAATTCATAAAAGCCAAGTATGGATTAGCAAATCAATTTGGAATAGCTAAGAACCATAGGCATAAAAGGTCACACTCACTTCCACAGGCTTCCACTGGGTATTTACTAAAAATATTAAAGGGAAGACAGGAGACTGAAAGAAGTTGCCTTAGACACACAGGCATTCAGGAAGTCATTAGCTGCTGATGGGGGTCCAGTGCAATGTCCCACTTGCTTCCCAGAACCTTCCACTTATAAAGCAAAAGCTTTAAATCACTATGGGAATGGCAAAAATTCTTCTCCACCCAAGTTCCAAGCAGAAATTTATTGCTTCGGCTTCAGGAAGAGAGGTAGAAGCAAATGCTTTCTGTTCCTAAGGGAGAGACAGAAATGTGTTTGGGGCTCAGGATCCTGCAAAGACACCAAGCAAATATCCACATCATCTAGGAGAGGGGAAGGGAACTCTCATACTAGTTCAACCACCAAAACAAGACAGAGTTTGGCTGCCACAGGACAAAAAATGGAAAAAGCATTGAGAAAGCCCTACCCTTGAGGTCCAAATAAACAAGTCTTGCTGAGGAAAGAGGCTGGAGTAGGAGAAAGTCCTTTCATCGCCTACCACAAGCCTACTATTGAGTAACAAACAACAGCAATTTAGCAAGTGTGTAAAGTCAACCTCTGTAGGGCAGTTGTAGAACTGGTAATTTTCCTTAGGGGAAGAATTAAAACCACTGAGAAAAACCCATCAGCACCCCAGTTCCATTTGAATTACAAGGTAACAGAAGCAAATATCTGCAGGAATTTGAAGTCTGTGGCATTTTTGAGGTAAAGACACCAACAACAAAACCCAAACCCTGCCAAACTCTTAACTAGATTGACTCAGGCCCAACACTAACAGCCTAACAGGAGAAAAGGTGTACTCACTGCCAGGCTAAATACCATTTAACTCTGTATCTAAAGTTCCTCTACCATGATGTCCAAGACTCTATATAAAACTACAAGAAATACCAAAAAAAAAAAAAGGAAAGAAAAAAACATCATCAAGAGATGACATAATCAAAAGAACCAGACTCAGAGATAACCCTTTTGTTGAAATGTATAAACAGGGACTTGAAAGTGAATATTATTACTATATTAAAGACAGAAGGAGTATGATACTAGATGGAAATTTTGATATGTACAAATAAATTAAGAGTGGAAGAAATGGTAAAAGTTAAGGTAAACATCAAATATATTATTTTCATATTTTAATGACTTTAAAGATAATTGATAAGTTCCAATTCTGAGTAACTTGGAAAAAGCACACTCAAATGTTCTTTCCCACTGAAAGCAGTTATAAAATTTTGATAAAATGTATGAGGCTCTTTTTGAGGAGATTGAAAGTAAATAGTAGCTGGTGGGTTGAAGCAGTAGATCATAATTCAACATATCACCAAACCTGCAGTGAGTTTATCATTTTCAACCCCCTCTGCTATCAAACCCAGACTTAATGCAGCCTAAAACTTGGAAGCGGGAACCACAATGGATAGAGGGAGCTACAGGAAATACTCTCCAGTTATTGTTCAATGAAGAGGAAAGTAACTTCCTCATGCTCAGAGAAAGTGGTGGTGGTGGGGAATCCATATTAAATTTTTTTCTCCATCCTTTCCCACGCAGCCTTCAAGCAAACTTGTTTTAGAGGATGTAGTCATGACGAAAAGCAGTGATAGGGATTGTTAAGAGCCAAAAATCTCTGAAAGAGGGGAACCATCCTCTCCAATCAGAGCAGCTGAGATCCAAAATGGGTAGGTGGAATCTGCATTGTTTTCCCTCTACCTCTGTTCTCCCACAAGTTATGCCAAATATGTGCATAGTCATGTGAACTGCAGAGCAACACGGGGTAAATACAGCCTCAGCTCTTGAGCCAGAGGACCAAAATTGGAAGACGAAAGTACACATGAGATCACAGAGAGAAAGTAGATCAGATTCAAACCCATGAAATTGTTTATGAGATCATGTGCACAAGTGGATCTGACCCTAAACAGCATAATGTAGCCTTTAGGAACTGAGAGAAAGAATAGCTCACCACACAGGTCCCAGACTGGCCAGTGGATGGTGCAGATACCAAAAGTTCTGTAAAGGCTTTGAAAATGGAAATTGAAATTACAACCAGCAGAAGGCTGATTGGAACTTGTGCCTTCAATAAGACAGGGCCAATTACCTACAAAAGCTAAAATATCACAATATACAGATGATGTACTATAGAATTGTATGCCTGAAACCTATGTAATTTTATTAACTAATGTCACCCCAATAAATTCAATTTAAAAAAAGCCAAAATATCAACATTCATCATTGGATTTAAACAAGGCCCAGAATCTCATAATATTTAAAATACAGAAGATATCATTCAAAATTACTAAACGTATAAAGAACCAAGAGAGTGTAAATTTTTTGTTAATTTGAGAATGTTAAGTTTTTATTTTTTAATATTTTTTAAATTACTTTATTGTTGTTCAATTACAGTTGTCTGCATTTCCCCCCCACCACTCTCCCCAACCCCAGGCAAACTCACCTCCCTCCCTTGCTTCTATCCTCCCACTTGGTTTTGTCCATGTGTCCTTTATAGTAGTTCCTGAAAACCCTTCTCCCCACTGTCCCCTCCCCACTCCCCTCTGGCTATTGTTAGATTGTTCTTAATTTCAATGTCTCTGGTGATTTTTTGTTTCCTTTTTTCTTTTGTTGATTATGTTCCAGTTAAAGGTGAAATCATATGGATTTGTCCCTTACCACCTGGCTTATTTCACTTAGCATAATGTTCTCCAGTTCCATCCATGTTGTCACAAAGGGTAGGAGCTCCTTCTTTCTCTCTGCTGCATAGAATTCCATTGTGTAAATGCACCATAGTTTTTTGATCCACTAATTTACTGATGGGTACTTAGGTTGCTTCCAGCACTTGGCTATTGTAAATTGTGCTGCCATGAACATTGGGGTGCATAGGTTCTTTTGGATTGGTGTTTCAGGGCTCTTAGCATATAATTCCAGCAGCAAAATTGATAGGTCAAAAGGCAGTTCCATTTTTAGTTTTCTGAGGAAATTCCATACTGTTTTCCACAGTGGCTGCACATACTTGACCTTCTCATACTTGTTTTATATATAATTTCTAGGGTTTTTAGTTGTACTTACCAGAAGAAATGGAATAAAATAACTCTATTCCATCTTATCAGAAGTGAAAGTTGTCCAAAAATATTTTTTAAATTGAAATAATACAAAGTATGTCTTCCAGTTATAAAAGAATGAAAATAAAAGTCAATAACACAAAGATATTTGGAATATCCCCAAATGTTTGGAAATTAAGAAATATACTTCTATATAACTTATGAAACAATAGAGATGTAACAAGGGGAATTAGGAGAAATTTTGACTTAAATAAAAACATAACATAGTCAAAATATGTTGAATGCAGCTAAAGCAGAGCTAAGAGGGAAACTATAGCACTAAAATGCATAAATGGGAAAAAAGGAAAATTCTCAAACCAATGCTGTAAGTTCCCACCTCAGAAAAACTAGAGAGTAGGGAAAATTAAAACCAAAGCAATGAAAGTGAAAGAAATAATAAAAAGAAAAAATAAATAAAATAGAAAAAAAACCACAAATAAGGAAATCAAGAAACCAAATTTAATTTCTTTGAAACAATCAATAAAATTGATAAATCTCTATTAAGTCTATTCCAGAAAACAAGAGAAGACAGATTATCACCATCAGAAATGAGACTAATGTTATAACCAGCTTCTAAAAATATTTAAAAGATATTAAGGTCATATTATAAACAACTTTGAGCCAACAAATTTGGTAAGTTACATGAAATAGAGATATTCCTTGAAAAATACAAACAATTAAAATTTTAAACCTTGATCTTAGCCAAAAGTCCAAGAAGCAATGACAGCTAGTGGAGATGGGGTGGTTAGGAAGTGGAGGGATTGAGAAAAAATGAAAAAGGACTCATAGACATGGACAACATTGTGGTGATTGCTGGGGGGAGGGAGGGGAAAAAAGGGAGATAAATGGTGATGGAAAAAATTACTATAAAGATTAAATTTAAAAGTTATTTAAGAAGAAATACATCACCTGAATGTCCTTATTATTATTAAAAAATAGAATTTGTATTCAAAACATTTCCACAAGTATGACTCCAGTCCCAGGTTAAAAACCTCCCCAAAGAAAACTATTGACCCACAAAGTGGAAAGAACAATTAGCAACTAAGTTGTGAGGCCAGCTTAACCTTGATACCAAGCAAAGACATTACAAGAAAGTGACAGACAATATCCGTTCTGAATATAAATGTGAAAATCCTTAACAAGATATTAGCATATTTAATCAAACAATTTATGAAAAGAATAATGAATCTTGTCCAAGTAGACTTTTAACCCAAGAATGTAAGGTTGGTTTAAAATTCAAAGATCAATAATGCAATTCACTTTAACAATAAAGTAATTTTAAATTTTGTTTATTATTTCACTCCAGGTGACAAAAAAGATTTGACAAGGTTCAACATTCATTAATGTTAAAAACTCTCAGGAATCAAGAATAGAAGGGAAATTCATAAAACTGATAAAGAGCCTCAACCAAAAACTACAGTTAGTAGATCTTTTTAAACAATGTTCTATCATATCAAAATGGTGAAAGGGTTAAAGTTTAAAGTTTTTTCCTTATGATCAAAAATAAGACAGGGATGTTCACTCTGACCTCTCTACCGAACATTGTGCTGGAGGTCCTAGATACAAATATAATGGACGATGATACTTATTCTCACTCTTAATCAAAAGAGATTTGAAAGGAAGAAATTAAACTATCTTCATTCATAGAACACATGATTATTTCAGTGAAAACATTCAAACAGTCTAACACAAAGCTTCGAGAACTAATAAGTGAGTTTATTAAACTGATAGACTATAGGGTCTGTACATAAATATCAATTATATTTCTATATTGGCAAGAAAATTAGAATTGAAATTTTAAGAGGCATTACCTTTTACAATACAATAAGAAACATAAAATACTCATGTATAACTCTAACAAAATATATGCCAGATCTGTATCCTGAAAATATTACATCATTATAGTATTGTTTTTTATAGATATAAACCACAAACTAGATAAAAGCCCATAATAGAGGACTGAATGAAAAATTTATGGCTCTCTCAAATAAAGGAATGCTATCTAGTTACCATAAAAGACATTACATATTATTATTTATCAAAATGCATTTTATTTTTTGTTTGGTTGATTTTGAACTTATTGGGATGACATTAGTTCACAAAACCATACAGATTTCAAGTATACAACTGAACAAAACATCATCTGTGTACTGTGTTGTGTGCCAATTGCCCAGAACAAAATTTCTTTCTGTCTCCAATTATCCGTCTTTTGCTTTCTTCTACCTCACCCCTTTCCCTCTGGATATCACCATCCTGTTATCTGTGTCTATGTGAGATATGCATATATAGTTTTTGCTTAACCCCTTCACCTTTATTCACCCACCCCTCAATCCTCCCTCCCCTCTGACAGTTGTTAGTCTCTTTCATGTATCTGTGTTTCTGTTTCTATTTTATTTGTTAAGTTATGTTGTTCATTATATTCCACATATGAGTGAGATAATATGGTATTTGTCTTTCTCTGACTGGGTAATATCAATGAGCATAATACTCTCCAGGACCATCTATGTTGTGCCAAATGTACAATTTCCTTCTTTTTTACTGCTGAGTAGTAATTCAATGTGTAAATGTACCTCAGCTTTTTTGTCCACTCATCTATTGATGGGCAATTGGGACCAGATCTTGGCTATTGTAGATAATGCTTCAATGAATGTAGGGGTGAGTATATTTTTTCAAATTCGTGTTGTGGGTTTCTTTGGTTATATTCCCAGAAATGAAATAGCTGGGTCATAAGGCAGTTCCATTTTAACTTTTTGATGTAACTCCATACTACTTTCCACAGTGGCTGCACCAGTCTGCATTCCCACCAACAGTGGACTAGGGTTCCATTTTCTCCATATCCTTGCCAACATTGTTGTTTGTTGATTTATTGACGATAGCCATTCTTTAAAATTTTTTTATCAATTATGCTATTACAGTTGTTCCAATTTTCATTTTCAGTTTCATTAGTTGTAATTGTTCTATTCAGGTTTTCTGATTCCTTTCTGATTCAGTTATATAAGATTGCATGTTTCTAGAAATTCATCCATTTCACCCAGATTGTTCACTTTGCTGGCATACAATTGTTCAAAATATTTTCTTACAATCCTTTGTATTTCTGTGGTGTCAGTTGCTACTTCTCCTTTTCATTTCTGATTGTATTTATTTTGGTCCTCTAACTTTTTTTCTTGATGAGTCTGGCTAAAGGTTTGATGATCTTGTTTATCTTTTCAAAGAACCAGATCTTGGTTTCATCAATCTTTTCTATCATTTTTAGTCTCTATGTCATTTATTTTTACTCTAATTTTTACCAGTTCCTTTCTTCTATTTATCCTGGACTTTGTCTGTTATTCTTTTTCTAGTTTTTTTAGGTGTAGGGTTAGATTTTTCCTGCTCCTTGAGATAGGCCTGTAATGCTATTAGTTTCCCTCTGAGGACTGCTTTTGCTGTATCGCATAGATTTTGGGATGTTGTGTATTCATTTTCATTTGTCTCCAGGAAACTTTTCATTTCTTCCTTAATCTAATTTTTAACCCATTCATTATTTAATAACATGTTATTTAGCCTTCATGTGTTTGAGGGTTTTTGAGGTGTTTTTATTGTAATCTATTTTTAGTTTCATACCACTGTGGTAGAAACGATGCTTGATATGATTTCAAACTTGAGTTTATTAAAACTTACCTTGTGTACTAGCATGAAGTCTATCTTAGAGAATGTTCCATGTACACCTGAAAAGAATGTATATTCTACTGCTTTGGGATGAAATGTTCTGTAAATGTCAATTAAATGCACCCAGTTCAGCGTGTCATTTAAGGTCACTGTTGCTTTCTTTGTTTTTTTGGCTGGAAGATGTATCCATTAATGTCAATGGGATATTAAAATCCCCACCTAGGACTGTATGGCTCTCAATCTCTCCCTTGATAACCACCAAGATTTTTCATGCTCCTATATTGGGTGCATATATGTTTACAAGGGTTTTATCCTCTTGTTGGAACAATCCATTTAATATTATGTAATGTTCTTCTTTGTCTCTTGTTGTGGCCTTTGTTTTGAAGTCTATTTTGTCTGATAAAAGTATGCTAGCCAAGCGTTTTTATTGTTCCACTTTCATGGAATATTTTTCCATCCCTTTCCTTTCAGTCTGTTTGTATCTTTTGTTTTGAGGTGGGTCTCTTCTAGACAGCATATATACGAGGTCTGTCTAGAAGGTATCCAGCCATGTATTGTGGTAAATAGAGACATTTATTGAAGTAGATACAAGATGCAAGAAACATTGTATATAGGACAATGATGCCTCAGTCCCCTTCAAAGGTACCTTGGGACCTCACACAGTTCTCCCAATCACCATCAGCTGCCCCATCATATTTTTCTGAATCTCATCAACAGTCTAACGTTTCTTCCTTTTCAAAGGTGATTTGTTTTGGGAAAAAACAGAAGTTGCAGGGTGCTAATCTGGGCTGTGTAGGGGCTGAGTCACCTGGGTGATATGATGTTTCCCCCCAAAAAAACTGCATGAGACATGATGCCTGAGTGGGCACATTATCATGATGAAGCTACCAGTTACCAGTTTCCCATAGCTGAGGCCTTCTGTATCATCTGAATAGTTTCCTTGGAGGACTGGTCAAGCTTAATGCAAAAGTCGATGCAGATTTGTTGCTCTACTCACTCAGTCATTTTGAATGTGATGACCACACAGTACCCACGCTCACTCAATGGCATCTACCACCTCCACTGACCAGTAAAGTGAAGTCATCATTGTTCATGCATGTGTATTCTAGCCCACTCTTCTTGGCTGCCAGGTTACATTAATGTCATGCAAACTATTGTCATTATATTAACAATGGCTGAATTTTTTCTGGACATACCTCATATAGGTCATGTTTTATTATCCATTCAGCTACTTCATGTCTTTTAATTGGAACATTTAATCTGTTCATGTTTAAAGTTGTTATTGATAGGTCCTTATTTATTGCCATTTTATTCTTTATACCTATGTTTTCCTCTCACTCATTTCTTTTCTTCTTAAAGATCCTTTAACATTTCTTGTTATGCTGGTTTGTTGTTAATAAACTACATTAGCTTTTGGGGGGAGCTCTTTATTTCACCTTAAATTATAAATTTATTATAGTTTCCTAGATGCAGCAGTCTTGGTTTCAGGTCCTTGTTTTGCATCACTTTGAATATTTCATGCCAATCTCTTCTGGCCTGAAGTGTTTCTGTGCAGAAATATTCTGACAGCCTTATGGGAGCTTCCTTGTAGGTAACTGTCTTTCTCTTGCTGCTGTTAAGATTCTTTCTTTGTGTTTAGCCCTTGTGATTTTAATTACGATGTGTGTTTACGTGGGCCTCTGAGTCCATCTTGATAGGGATTCTCTGTGCTTCCTGGACATGTGTGACTTTTCCCTTAAACATGTTAGGGAAGTTATCAGCCATTACTTCTTCAAACAGGTTCTCAATACCCTGTGCAGTCTCTTCTCCTTCTGGTACCCCTATAATGCAGATGTTGTTACACTTAATGTTGTCCCAGAGTTTCCTCAAACTTTCCTTATTTTCTAAAATTTTGTTTTCTATCTGTTGCTCTGTTTAGGTGATTACTGTTATTGGGTCCTCCAAATAGCTCATTTGATTTTCTGCTTCATCACACCTGCTGTTGATGGCTTCTAGTATAGTCTTCATTTCAGATACTATATTTTTCATTTCTAATTGATTTGTTTTATGGTTTCTATTTCCTTTTTAAATGATTACTATCTCTTTGTTTAAGTTCTCACTGAGATCATCCATTCTTCCCCTACGGTTCTTGAGCATTTTTTAACCATTGCTTCAAACTCTGCATCTGGTTTCTTGTTGTTTCCATTTTGTTTAAATCTTTTTCTGGGGATTTTTCTTGTTCTTTCCTTTGGGGCATATTTCTTTGTATACCCATTTTGTCTGCTTTGTTGTTTGTGACTCTGTGTAATGGGTAGATCTGCTATGACTCCCAAGCTTGTTATGAGGGCTTTCTGATGTAGGTGCCTTGTGGTTCTCAGTGGTGCAATCTTCTAAATCACCTGAGCTAGGTGCTTCAAGAAATGTTTCTTGTGTAGGCTATGTGCCCTCTCCAGCTGTAGTGGAGTCTTGAATGCTGTTGACCCATACATGGCTGAAGTTAACCCTCGGTCTTGCCAAGTACAAAAACAGACCTCAGCACTATGTATGAGTCCCTGTTCAGGGCCTTCCCCCTGTGGAGTAGTTGTTTCCAGCAGGGTCTCATGCCTGCTGGAGTCCCCCTCTGGCCATGCAATTTGTATGGCTAGTTGGATTGAGTTTGGTGAGTTTTGAAGCCTATTACTGGTTGTGTTTGTTTTGCAGCCACTTGGACTTTGTTCCAGTGCAGGTCAATGTCAGATGTGTGTAATCAGTTTTGGGCTACTTGTCTGGGGCTACCATGCTATTCATTGCTTGTGGCTGCATCTACTGGGTCTCAGTGTGTGGGGGAGGGGCCAAACTGTGTACAAGGGTCAGCTTCTTGCAGCTCTGAGCTGGGGATGCATCAATAAAACATTCAAGGCTCTCTGAGATCAGCACCTACCTGTTGGCTACTCTGTCACTCCCTGAAGTTGCCTGGCCTTCCTCTGTAGGCTTTGGAGAAAAGGCTATAGAGTGGACTCAAGCTCGCTCCTCCCACTGCCCCTACCACATGGCACACACTTAATAGGGTTGACTGTTTGGGTCAGGAAGACAGGGCTAGTGTGTCCCCTACTTGAAGGCATAATGGTCAGGCACTCAGTGGGGTTAGTATAGCCCCTACTTCAGATCCACACCACTCAGTACCTGCTGAACTCTAGTAACCCTAAGAGGACAGCACCACCAGTTAAGGTTGGATGCTGCCAGCTCACCCCATGGCAGCAGCAAGCTCAGCAGGGCAGGGCCACTGCAACTTGGGAAAACAGATCAAGGGAGTCATCCATTGGTTGCGACATTGGCCAAGCCTGTGAGAGGGGGCAAACTCCACATCTGCTTCCAGCTCCATAGGTGGGCCCAGTTGAGCCCTGGAATGGAGCCTCTGATAAAGACATGCACCAAAGGTCCCAACTCTCAATGGTACTTCCTTGCCTTGCAGAACTGAGCTCAGCAGGGCAGAGTTACCAGAACTTGGGAAGATAGAGCATAATAGTCTCCCATTTGGGGTGGTGCTGACTAAGCCTGCAGGTTGCAGGGGGAAGCTTTCCTTCATTCCAATGCCTCACAGTTCAATGTCTGTCTGAGTGTCTGCCTAAGTTTCTCCAAAGAAAGACTGCATAAAAGTTCCCTATTGAGTGCAACCAACAGTCCTTTCTGCCAGACTCAAACTTGGCAGGTTAGTGTTGCCTGTATTTGGAGGACTGGGTTAGTTAATTCACCAGGCTGGTGCTGTTAAAGTAGGAATGCCTGACTCTGAAAGGATGGTGTTTGAAGGTCATGTGAAATACTGAATCAGTACAGCGTCCTCAGTAGCTGACCCTCCAAATCTCTCTTCAGGGTCATGCCATCCAGATCTTCTCTTGATGGCTCTCATATTCCCTGAGTTATATTCCCTGAGTCACCTTCCCTCTACCAGAGCCTGGGTGAGTGCCCAAGAACAAGCACCTGTGCATTGGCCCTTTAGGAGTGCCCCTGGGATTCTAACAGACTCCCCCCGCTTCCCAGAAGAGAGAGACCCTGCTGATTTTCACTTCCAAATGCAGGCTCCTCTTTTCAACCCTGGTGCTCTAGGTTGGGGATCCTGGCATGGGTCTGAGACCCCATGCTCTTCGGGGGGTGGTTTGCAGCTGAGATATTCCTCCAGATTCTCTACTGCTGCACATAGGTGCAGGGGCCAACCCTCTCTGAGTCTCTGCCCTCCTTACCAGTCACTGTATCTTCTGCTATCAATCCTTAGAGATAATACTTCTGTTCAGCTGTCCTTCAGTTGGTTATTCTGGGTGATTGCCTTATAATTTATCTGTAAATCTGGTTTAGTGCCAGGAAGAGGTGAGCGTAGTGTCTATCTACTCTGCAGCCATCTTGAAATGAGATCCTATCAAAATGTGTTTTAAATTTTACCTTTTAAAAAGTTTTAAAACAATATATACAGTAAAATTTTGTTTAAAACTATATACATGTGTGCATAACAGTGAGCTGAAATAAACATCAAGATATAAATGACAATTCCCACTGAAGGAATTGTGAGTGTTTAAAACTTTTTTCATCTATTTGTTTATCTGCTTTCACTCATTTTTATACATGAATATATATAGCTGACATTATAAAAAAGTATTTGTATACAGTTTACTTCTATAAATGAAAAGGAATGTTATATAATGATATTTTTGTATCATCTTTTCCAAATTTCTATTCATCCTTCCCATCTTCACCTTAGTAACTCTCTTGGTAAATTTGGCCTCAACCTTATCATGTAACTATATTTAGATTTAGGTGGTTCCATTTTTTAAAGATATTTATTTATTTATTCATTCATTCATTCATTTTTAGAGAGGGGAAGGGAGGAAGAAAGAGAGGGAGAGAAACATCAATGTGTGGTTTCTTTTCATGCACCCCCTACTGGGGACCTGGCCTGCAGCCCAGGCATGTGCCCCAGACTAGGAATCAAACCAGCAACCCTTTGGTTCACAGGCCTGTGCTCAATCCACTGAGCCACATCAGCCAGGGCTCAATTTAACCTTCATATTTTCAACATTCTAGAAACTCAGTTATATTTCTTATTTCCCCAAAATACTTTTAGATACAGTAATACTTTGACATTCATTTATAATTCCACCTATTTAAATTTCCTTTATTTTAACCCTATAGCATTTGATGTGCTAATATGACACATCACTAATTCCTAGATTAATTTTAATCAAAAAATAGTTTAAATGATCACATTTCCATTTGCTTTTTTAAATTTTATTTTAATCATTGTTCAAGTACAGTTTTATGTCTTTTATTCCCATCCCAGCCCACCCACCCATCCCTCCCCACCTCCATTTGCTTTTAAAAATATTTTAAGTATTCTTATCATGCATATATTTAATTCAGGTACTGCTTAGGAACATCATTTCTGTTTTACTAATACTATCTGCATTGGGAAAAATCACTAATTTACATCTTGAAATTATTATTATATTAAAATATTCCTGAGCAGAAATCAGATCCTGTATTGTCAACAAAGTCTTTTGCCTGATATTTTTTCTAAAAGTCACTTATTCTACCCTCTGTATTAAATAATTATGGAAATCACTACATACTGGTCAGTTGCTGGATTTGAAAGAGCAGGAGTGCATTCTCCTGGATAGCGCACAGATACAAACCTCAAAAGGAGAGACCAGGATAGATGGCACCAATTACCTAAGGTATAGGTATTTGCATGAACTCAGAAATACTTTTTTGTGCATTTCTAGTGGTTATAAGTTTATAGAGCATATATGATCTGATTCTCTGGCAAATCTCATTGAGAAGCACAATAAATTGAAAATTTGCTACTGCCTAAGTCAAAGATGAGATAACTTTGGTTCTTTGAATAAAATTGTTTGAAATGTACTTAAAAATGTTTTTTCATCAAGTCCTGACTGGTGTGGCTCAGTGGATTGAGTGCTGGCCTGAAAACCAAACAGTTGCCAGTTCAATTCCCAGTCAGGGCACATGTAGGGGTTGCAAGCCAGGTCCCCAGAAGGGATTGGGATGCACAAGAGACAACCACACAGTAATGTTTCTCTCCCTTTCTTTCTCTCTTCTCCTCTCTCTAAAAATAAATAAATATTTTTCAAAAAAGTATAATTATTACTATTATACAACAGTTTAAAATGATGTAAGTATTTGATAAAAAATGCTAAACCTAAAAATAAAATTCTGCTCATCTCTTAATGCATTGGATGAGGATAAATTCTCAATTAACTTATGCATCTCTGAATTAATATTACTTTTTGGCAAAATGAGAGCGGGTTCAATTCTGTCCCTCTTACATTTTTGTATACATAAGGATTAAGAAACTTTGTTCACATAAACACTAGAAGGAGTTTGGTATAGCAATGTCACTAAATTCCCTGAACTACTTCTGAATTATATACCCAAATCACTTAGTTGTATTTCATCAAGAACTATATTTAATGATCTATTTCAGTGGGCAAGTCTATTAAGTCCTTCTGACATCTTTTCTCAGGAAGATCAATTTCAGGAGAGCATACCTAAGGAGAGGATATGAAAATAGACCCAGAGTGCCCATGTACTCCCAAAGCTATATTTCCCCCAACTCAAAAGCCACTATTTTATTCTACCACCTTAAAACTGGAATGTTCTATAACATTTTTTAAGTTTAAAAATGAAAAAAAATTTGAAGGAAAATCTTAAGATTTATTAACTTTGAATGTGGGTATATTGGTGTGTCATTTTTTTGTGAGAAACTTATGAGTTCTGGGTTAACACTCTCATGCAAAGTTGGGATAGTTCGCTAGTTAAAGAGCTCTGGGTACAACTATTTAGATATGATTCTTGGCTCTGCCACTTTCTAGATGTATAAACATAGACAAGCCAGGGGTTCGGGCCAAGATGGAGTAGATAGAGATGCTTCGTTTCCTCACACAACCAAAAAAAGGATAACAATCAATTTAAAAACAAAACCAACCAGAACTGCCAGAAAATAAAACTGCATGGAAGTCTGACACCAAGGAGTTAAAGAAGATATATTTACCCAGACCAGTAGGAGGGGTAGAGACAGGAAGCCAGGGTGGAGAGGACCTGCAATGAGGCAGCAGACCAGGCAGGTGAGGCAGCAGCTGGCAGATGGGTTTTCCCACATTTATGAGCAGATAAGGCAGGAGGAACAACTGGGGAGTGAGACAGACCTCACAACCCAGGGCTTCAGTGTGGAAAACTAAAGCTTCAAAACCTGTGACTGTAAAAACTTGTGGGGGTTGTGGTAGTGGGAAAAACTCATCTCATAGAAGAGTCCATTGGAGAGGCCCACCCACAGGATCCTAGAATATACACAAGCCTGCCCACCTGGGAATCAGCACCTGAAAGGGCACAATCCACCTGTGGGAAGTGAGGGAAGTGACAGAAAGTGAGGTGAGAGCAGAGCAAGCTAGCAAGCAGCATTGTTCCCTCTCTGACCCCTCCCCCACAGACAGGCTACAATGCAGCAAAGTGGGTTGCCCCTCCTTGGTGAATACCTAAGGCTCTGTCCCTTGCAATGTAACAGTTGCACTGAGACAAAGAAATATGACCAAATGAAAGAAAAGAGGAAATCTCTAGAAAAAGAACTAAGTGACAAGAAGATAGCTAACCTTTCAGATGCAGAGTTCAAAACACTGGTCATCAGGATGCTCATATAAATTATTGAGTTTAGTCACAAAATGAAGGAAGAAACAAAGGCTATACCAAGTGAAATAATGGAAAATACACAGGGAACCAACAGTGAAGGGAAGGAAACTGGGACTCAAATCAACAATTTGGAACAAAAGAAAGAAATAAACATCCAACTGAAACAGAATGAAGAAACAAGAACTAAAAAAAATGAGGAGATGCTGAGGAACCTCTGGGACAACTTTAAACACTCCGATATCCAAATCATAGGGATGCCAGAAGGAGAAGAGGGAGAGCAAGAAACTGAAACCTTATTTGAAAAAGTAATGAAGGAGAATGTCCCCAATATGGTAAAGGAAATAGACTTCCAGGAAGTCCAGGAAGCTCAGAGTCCCAAAGAAATTGGACCCAAAGAGGAACACACCAAGGCACATCATAATTACATTACCCAAGATTAAAGATAAGGAGAGAATATTAAAAGCAGCAAGAGAAAAGGAGACAGTTGCCTACAAAGGAGTGCCCATAAGACTATCAGCTGATTTCTCAAAAGAAACCTTATAGCAAGAAGGGGCTGGAAAGAGTATTTCAAGTCATGAAAGGCAAGGACCTACCATCCAACATTACTCTATCCAGCAAAGCTATCATTTAGAATGGAAGGGCAGATAAAGTGCTTCTCAGATAAGGTCAAGTTAAAGGAGTTCATCATCACCAAGCCCTTATTATATTAAATGTTCAAGGGACTTATCTAAGAAAAAGAAGATCAAAAACTATGAACAGTAAAATGACAACATACAACTATCAACAACTGAACCTGAAAAACAAAAACAAACTAAGCAAACAACTAGAACAGGAACAGAATCACAGAAATGGAGATCATATGGAGGGTTATCAGTGGAGACAGGGAGCAGGGAATGGGGGATAAAGGAACAGGGAATAAGAGCATAATTGGTAGGTACAAAATAGACAAGGGGAGGCTAGTAATAGTATAGGAAATGGAGAAACCAAAGAATTTATATATACAATCCATGGACATGAACTAAGGGGAACAGGGAGTGCTGGAGTATAGGAGGGGTGCAGGGAGGAGGGGAATAAATGGGAGAAAACTTGGGACAACTGTAATAGCATAATCAATAAAATATACTTAAAAACATACACAAATTATTTTGCCTCTCTGTACTCAGCCCCTCAGTTACAATGGTACTGTTACAGACTGAAATTCATATGTTGACATCTAATCCTTAATGTGATGGTCTAAGGAGGTATGACCTTTGGAAATGATTAGGTCATATGGTAGAGCTGTCTTGACTGGAATCAGTCCCCTTATAAAAGAGTCCCCAGAGAGCTCCATAGCCCTCTCCACCATGTGAAGACAACACAGGAGAAGCCAGCTGTTCATGAACCAGTAAATAGGCCCTTACCAGATACTGAATCTGCATACACATTGATTTTTGATTTCCCAGCCTAGAAATGTGAGAAATAAATCTCTGTTGTTTATAAACCACACAGTCTACAAGACAAGTGCCTTCCACACATGATTGTTGTATGGATTAAAAAGGGATAATCAAAGTAAGGCTTTAGCATTGTGCCTGGCATACAGTGAACACTCAATGTGTTACTTTACACACCCAATTTTATTAAAACTTTGTTGAGGCTGTTTGCATCTATATTCATAAAGATTATGGATCTGTAGTTTTCTTTGCCTGTGATGTCTTTGGCTTTGATAGGGTAACAATGGTTTCAAGAATGAGTTAGGAAGTATTTCCTACTCTTAGATTTTTTGAAAGAGTTTGAGGAGGATTGATGTTAATTCTTCTATAAATGTTTGCTAGAATATATCAGTTAGGCCATCTGGTCCTGGGCTTTTATTTATTAGGATTTTAGATTACCAATTCAATCTCTATTTGTTATGAGTCAACAGATTTTCTATTTCTTCTTGAGTCAGGTTTGAGTGTTTCTAGAAATGTATCCATTTTT
>PVIA01013265.1:0-33090 GCA_004024845.1 Tonatia bakeri | reverse complement strand
TAGCAGGTGTTGCTGGGGTTCCCCTCCAGCAGCCCATCCCCGAGCCGCCAGCCCAGTAAGGACGCCAGCTGGGCTACTGAGGAACAGCTGCAGGTCTGACCCTTATCCTCCCAGGAGCAGGAGGGTCCTGCAGCTGTGGGAGGTCTGTGGGAGAGATAGGGGAGGCACCAGAGGAGCCTCTCTCCTCCCCAACACTCCAAGGCCCTGCCCCAGGTGTGTTCCTACTCACTCTTCACACTGACGGTCACAGAGGCTTCCAGAGAGGCTGAGTCATGCTGCTGAGCTCGGCAGATGTATTTCCCATGGTCCTCCAGTTCCACCTGGGGCAGCTTCAGGACGCCTGGGTCCATGGACTCCAGGGTCAGGCTTCCCCGGGTCCACCTCGTACTGGTGGGAGGGTTGCTGTCAGCTTTACACACCAGGCGCAGGTAGTTGCCCTTCTGAACTTGGAGAGATGAGCCATTGGACAGAACTTTATATCCTGACAAGACAGAGAGAGGGTCCAGTCCCCCTGTGGTTAGGTCGCCCTTTGTCTTCCCCTCTCCTCATCTGTACATCGCTGCCTCTCGGTGGCTCTGCCTTTTTCTTCATCTCCCTTTCAATCTCCTCTTCATCTATATGCCTCTCTCTCTTTTCATTTCTGTGTGTCAACAGTGCTACTCTATGACCTGCCCAATTCAGCTGTGTCTCACAGCTGACAGTCTCATGGACAAGACACCCCAAAAGCAGGTTCTCAGAGCAGTAAGATGTACTTTATGATGGGGGGTTAACTGTGTTGAGGGAGCCCTGAGGACGTGACTTGGATGAGACTGGCAGGTCAGGGAGGGCTTCTTGGAGGAGGAGAGGCTTAAGCAGAGCATGAGAAGGGGTGGGAGCTGGCAGGCGATGGTGCTGGCATGGAGGACATTGTGGGAGGATGGTACACAGAGCACAGCTACCACCAGGGTATGGCATGGCCCCATCTGCTCCCAGAAAAGCAAGTAGTCCTGTGAGGCCGGACTGAGTGGCCATGCTGGGGGTGTTCACCTGAGGCTATTAGGAGAAATTCAGGGAGATTTAAAAAACTAATATTACAAATTGCTTGTTATAAAAATAGTCACAGGATGTAAAGTACAACAGAGAGAATATAGTGAATAATATTGTAATAACTACAGAAGGTGCCAGGGAGAACTAAACTTATCCCTTTGTAAGTTCTATGAACATCTGACCACAGTGCTGTACATCTGAGAACCTCATGCAGTTTCCCGTGAGGGTGTTGGGGTGGGGAGGCCAGTTTGTAAGCTGAGGAGGAGTGAGTGGAGGCCTCTCACCTCAGCTATCCCCTCACCTAGCCCGAGTCTGTCTCCCATCTGAGTTCTGAAATCCCAGCTCTGCTATTAAGGGTGCAGGGAGACCCACTTCCACCACCCCCAGACAGAAGATGCACCTTACCTGTGCCTTCTTTCCAGGACATGATGGTTAGGTTCTGGAGCCCATCTGGACAGGCAGACATAATTTTTTCCTGTTCAGTGGCAGAAAGGTGGGCAACCTCCCTCCCTACCCACAAACTTATATGCAGGAAGGAGTGAAATTGGGTGTCCTCCTTCCTTCTTCTGCATCCTGGGTTTGCAGGGCCCAGCTCCCTAACCCCCAACTCCATCCACCTGCAGTGACCGCTGTCCTGACCAGGTACTCACAGGTCACATTGAGCTGGATGGTCCTCTGCCTGATAAGGCCATCCTCCAAGGCCACCTGGCAGGTGAGGTTGGTGCCATGGTGCTGGGGCCCTGGTGTGAGGGTGAGCACTGAGGCATTGGGAGTCCCGGGACCCAGGGGTGTGAGGTTGGCCCCCATCCAGGAGAAGATGGGTGATGTCTCCCTGTTACAGGCCCATGACACTGTGCAGGTAATGTTGTTGGGGTGGCCTGAGTCCAGGGTCCCCTGGATGTGGATGTCAGGTACCAGATCTGGAGAAGAGAGAGACCAAAACTGAGACCTTGGAAGTGAGGTCCCAGAGTGTGCCCCTAACTGCAGCCTCTGTGCCAGGCCAGCCCCAGGCCCAGTCCCCATTGGTCCCCCTGAGTCCATCCCAGGATGAGGAGAATCAGGTTCCTTCCAGCCCAGGAGCCCTCAGGACCCAGCCATGTGTCCTCACCAGGACCCCATTTCTTACCTGTCACATGTACAGAGAGCATGTTGTTTTTGTAATTCTCTTTCACATAGGACCCTCTCTCCACCCTAAAGAAGTATCTCCCTGTGTCCCTTCTCTGTGCGTTTCTGATGTGCAAGGAGCAGTTGGAGGTCCGGGGGTCCCCGGTGAGGTGGAATCGGCCCCTGGTCTCATTCCTCACTTTGCGATTGGGGTTGTTTGTGGCCACAGGAGCATCTGAGTTTGGTTCGGCCCCTTCCTGGAACCAGTACCCATGAGCTGGGGCAGACTCAGTCCAGCCTATCCTGGGGTAGGACACAGTGCAGGACACAAAGACGCACTGGCCCTCCTGCACTGTCACGGACCCCTGCACTTGCAGCTGGAATCCTAGATACTGAGCCAGGGACCCTGCAGAGAAAGGGTGGTCAGACACAGCCCCCACCTGATCCCACACCCTCTCCCCTGGGGCACTCACCTGCCCACAGAAGGGTCAGCAAGAACAGCAGCAGCATCTCTGGGGTAAGTGTCAGGGTCTTGGTATCACAGGACTGAGAGGAAGCCCCAACAGGAAGCCAGGGGGAAGGGAGAAAGGTGATGATCAGGGAGGAGGAAGAGGGTAGCCCGTTGGTGAAGCTGGCCTGACCCTTGGAGACTAAGCACCTCCACTTTCCAGATGGTGTCCTTGTGAGGTCCCCACACACCAAGGAAGACACACACCACCACTCTCATCTTCCTGTCCTTGCCTATCCCTCTGGCACCATTGTCCACACAGGAAAGCAGGCACAGCTTCTGTATAATACGCAGGATCAGTCTCCTGGGAGTGGGACTCAGGAGGGGCTAACAGGGGAAGGGGAAGGCAGGAAATGTGACGTAGTCCTCCAGGTGAGACAGATGGTGATGGATGAATGAGTGAACACACAACCGACAAGAACATCTACTCCCTCAGGGGCATGAAGTCAAAGTGGAGACAGTGGAAGCCTTTGTCCCTGTCCCTGAGAGTGACTCTCACACCCAAGGAGGCAGAGGGGCCCCAGGCCATGCCAGCTCCCAGTGGTCCAGGGCGTGTTGGTGGGAGCACAGGCCAGCGCATGTAGGAAGCCCAATTCCTCTGGGCAGTGGACAGTGAGCTCCCAGGTGAGAATGCCCAGAGAGGACAGGATCAGGCCACCAAGGAGGTCAGCAGCCTGTGACCCCACAGGTGGTCCTCAGCTTACTGGCCTGCTTGGAGCCCCCTGCCCAGGCATTTCTGGGGTTGATTCAGAGCAACATGCCAGCCCCACACTGTGCCTTTGGAGTCAGGTGGGCCTGGCTCTTCTGCCCTCCAAGCCTCACTTTCCTCATCTGTCACAGGAAGGCATCACAGTCCTCAACCCTTGTTCTTTGTGGGAGAATCCTAGGTAAGGGCAGGTACTGGCCCTGCCCAATCCTCAGTGGTCACTCTGAGTCCAGCCCTCAGTGGACATCCCCTGATGGCTAACTCAGCCCTGGGCTTCCTCTGAGGAGACTTCTAGGCTGGGGTCAGAGGTGCAAGCTGTCCAGCCAGACGACCCCGGGCTCCAGCCTGGCTCCTCCATGCTCACTGTGCTGTCTCGGGAAAGGCCTCACTGCCCTGTGCACAGTCGGACTCCCAGGCTCACGAGGTGCTGTGGGCTGAATTGTGTCACCCCCAAAACTCATCTGTTCATGTCGTGGCCCACTACTGCTGAATGTACGTAGTTTTGGAGATGGGGTCTTTTAGGGGGATTAAGGTAGAATGAGGTCACTAGAGTTGACCCTCATCCATAGGACTGGTGTCCTTATCAGAAAAATCTAGGGCACAGACACGCACAGAGGAGAGACCACAGGGGAAGAACAACCTGCAAGCTAAGCAGAGAGGCCTCAGAGGGGACCAGTCGTACCAACATCTTGATGTTAAACTTCTGTCTACAGAACTGTGGGACTATGAATTGCTGTGGTTTCACCCCCCAGTGGCCACAGTGTGTTATGACAGCCCGAGCCAGGGAACACAATGGATTGCCAAGAAGATGGAGGTGTTCCTACAGGTAAAGTTTGGGGACAGGCCTGGCCTGGACCACAGTGGACACTGTGCACACAGGGAGGGCCTGTAGGGTGGGCCTCTCTGTTGGTGGGGGGGGGAGAGGGAAGGGAAGGTCTTGGTAACAGGAGGAAACCACCATGTGGAAACCCCTCTGTTCCTCCTCCACCTGCTCTGCACTCTGCAGGGCTGCAGCTTCAGCCCTGCCACCCTGCTCCTCCTCTCCCTGGGCAGGACCAGCTCCCTGTGCACTGCTCTGGATGCTCCCTCTGCTGGAGAGACCCATCACTGCGCCTGCATCCTGGCTACCTGCCTTTCATCTGTGGAGCACGGTGTTCTTGAGGGGCTGGGCTGAGGTGAGGCAGACCCTGCTAGACCTGGAGTGGGGAGCAGGGACAGAGTCACAGCCTGGGTGGTCAGGACTGGCACAGGGGAGGGTGGGATGGGGGAACCTGAGGAAGGAGGGAGGGTGGGTTTGGGGGATGGGCAGGTGAGCTGGGGGTGGAAATGGAGCTGAGTTGTATAGGAGACAAGTCACCCCATTTGACAGAGCAGGACCAGAACCAGGGACGTTGGTGGGGCAGAGAGGGGGTCCCGCTGTATCCCACTTGCCTCAGCCAGTCCTTCAGCATATCCACTCCACCATTCAAGGAAATCTGCCTCCTCCCCTCTAACAAGACAGATAAAAAGCTAAAAGGAAACCTAATTTCTCCTAAGGTCTTGGAACAGCTGTAAAGTGCCATAGGGACCCCACTTTGAGTGGTGAATCCTCTCCAGTGATGCTCTGTGTCTGGCTTCATTATTCCCACCTAATGAGGTAGCACAACATCCAGGACACAGTTGACTTCCTTATGGGAGAAGAGCCCACGTATGAGGAAGGCGGCACTCCAGAGGTCCAGACACCCATGACCAGTATCACTGACCTAGGAGGTCACCAGCCCCTCACCCAGTTCCTCCCACTCTGCTCTGGGCCTGGTGGGTGGCTGGCCTCCAGGGGGCGCTCCACCCACCAGGAGACACTGATCTCCAGGGAGACAGGGCACTTGCTGCTGTCCATGATGCTGAAACGGTGTCCCGAGGCGGGCTCAGGTACCTGCCTCCCAACTCTGCAGAAGGGCCTGAATCCAGAGGCTTATGTCCCAGATTGGGGCCAGGAGGGGAAAGGTGTGGAAATAGATGGATCTGTGGGGGAGCCGACATCAGGAGTCGGAGGGCTGGGCTCCTCTCTCTGCTCCATCTCTCCCCTCTCCTGTTCACTCTCAGGCGTTGTCCATCCTGAGGATGATGTCTGTCTGCCCCACCTGGCTGAGCCACAGGCAGGAGGATGTGCTTGCTAAGGCTCTCTGTTTCCCCCCTCTGGATTACTCCTTCAAGTAGTTTGCTTCATGCCAGCCACACCAAAACAAAAATCCAGCAGAAAAGGGAACTTTCTAACACTCATCTCCAGCTCTGCTCCTCCCCTGGCTAGACATCCTTTCCCTCCTGCCACTTTCAAGGTATCGATTCAGTAAGGAGGTGTTCAGGAAGATTCACAACCTCACCATCACCATTCCACTCTCTCAGCCACCAACCCACACACACCTCAGTCACACCCCTTCCACCACCTGAACCTTCACTCCTGGCTCATTTGATAACAAAAGTACATTTCAGCTCCTTTACATCACATTAATGAGGGAAACTCTGAGAAATCCCTATGTTTCTCCCCATTTCTTTGTTCTCTAAACTTTTACTGCATGTCCATTGTACCCTGGAACCAGTAAGAGGAAGAAGATATAGTTCCTGCCTCAGGGAATCTCAAGTCCATGGTTTGGGGTTTGGGGAAGGCACAGAAATATGCAAACTATTAAAACACAGTGTGATGAGGTTCTCATGGCTTGTGGATCCAAGGACCAGAGCTCTGGCATTTGCTCTCAGGGGTAGAAAGGGACTGAGAAAAGGCTTCTCAGGAGAAACCCCTCTGGAGATGCACCTTGAGGGGAAACCAGGAGTTGGCCAGGCAGAGACGGAAGGGAAAGTGGCCCAGGCAGTGGTAGCATCAGGCACAAAGCAAGGGGCTGGGAGATGCCCTGGCCACTGTCTGGGCAGGAGCAGTCCATGTGTGACAGCTGGAACCTGGGGCAAAGGAGGCAAGGTGGGGTCATGCCCCTGGATGTCTGTCTGAGGTCTGCTCTCCAAGGGCTCCACAGCTGGGCAGAGGAAGCTGGCCTTCAGGCTTCAATCTGTCACATAAAAAATGAATCTGGGACTTCCGGCCAAGATGGAGGCATACATAGACATACTGTGCCTCCTTGCACAACCAAAATAAGGACAACAACAATTTAGAAACAAAATAACAGCCAGAAGTGATAAAAAATTGAACTGTATGGAAGCTGGACAACCAAGGAGTTAAAATAGACACATTCATCCAGATGGGTAGGAAGGGTGGAGTTGGGCAGCCAGGTGGAGAGGAGTTGAGGCATAAAAAGCAGTGGCACCAGGTGGGTAAGGCCCCTGGGCACACAAGACCGCAGCAGGAGGACCCTGGGCACGCAAGCGCCTGCTGGCAGACCCCGGGCACAGGGTGGAAATGGGCAGACCCAGCCAGGCAGCAATTGTGAAGCAAGGAACTGCCCACAACTCTGATTAGGCAGCCCTTCGTTCGCACTCATATATATAAACCAGGCAAAACTGGGGAGCAAGACTGACCAGGAAACCCAGGTTCCCAGTGCCAGGAAATGTGACACTCCTGGCACTGATTGAAAACACCTGTGGGGGTTGAGGTGTCGGGAGAGACTCCCAGCCTCACAGGAGAGTTCATTGGAGAGACCCATGGGATCCTAGAATGTGCACAAGCCCATGCACATGGGAATTAGCACGAGAAAGACCAGTTTGCTTGGGGGGAGAGGTGGAAGGGGCTGAAAGCTGACAGAGAGGAGAGCAAGCAACATTGTTCCCTCTTGGACCCTGGCCCCACATACAAAGTCACAACCCAGTGACTGGGTTGCTCCGCCCTGGTGAACACCAAAGGCTCCACCCCTCACTAGGTAACAGGCACCTCAAGACAAAAAAAAAAAAAATGGCTCAAAAGAAAGAACAGATGAAGGTCCACAGCAAATACAACTAAGCGACCAAGAGGTAGCGAACCTATCAGATGCATAGTTCAAAGCACTGGTGATCAGGATGCTCACAGAATTGGCTGAATTTGGTTGTGAATTAGATGAAATAATGAAGGCTACACTAAGTGAAATGAAGGAAAATGCACATTGAACCAATAGTGATGGGAAGAAAACTGGGACTCAAATCAATGGACTTGAATAGAAGGAAGAAAGAAACAACCAAACAGAACAGAATGAAGAAATAAGAATTAAAAAAAAAATGAGAAGTGGCTTAGGAACCTCCAGGACATCTTTAAATGTTCCAACCTCCAAATTATAGGGATCCCAGAAGGAGAAGAGAAAGAGCAACAAGTGGAAAACTTATTTGAACAAATAATAAAGGAGAACTTCTCCAATCTGGCAAACAAAATAGACTTCCAGGAAGTCTAGGAAGCTTAGAGAGTCCCAAAGAAGTTGGACGCAGGAAGAACACACCAAGGCACATCATAATTACATCACCCAAGATAAAAATGAAAGAGAGAATCCTAGAAGCAGCAAGAGACAAGGAGACAGTCACCTACAAAGGAGTTGCCATCAGACTGTCAGCTGATTTCTCAAAAGAGACCTTACAGGCAAGAAGGGGCTGGAAAGAAGTATTCCAAGTTGTGAAAGGCAAGGACCTACATCCCAGATTGCTCTATCCAGCAAAGCTTTCATTTAGAATGGAAGGGCAGATAAAGTGCTTCTCAGACAAGGCCAAGTTAAAGGAGTTCATCATCACCAAGCCCTTATATTAAATGTTAAATAAATTTATCTAAGAAAAAGAAGACAAAAAACTTGTATATAAAATGACAGCAAACTCACAATTATTAACAACGACACCTAAAACAAAAGCAAACTAAGCAAACAACTAGAACAGGAACAGAACTACAGAAATGGAGATCACATGAAGGAGTAGCATCAGGGCAGTGGGAAGAGGAGAGAATAGGAAAAGGTACGGAGAATAAGCATCATAGATGGTAGGTAGAAAATAGGGGGAGGGCAAGAATAGTATGGGAAATGTAGAAAGTAAAGAACTTATGACACATGGACATGAACTAAAGGGGGAAATGTGGGTGGGAGGGGGTGTGCAGGGTGGAGGGGTACAAGGGGGTTAAATGGGACAACTGTAATAGCATAATCAATAAATATATTTTAAATATATTTAAAAAAATAAATCTGGAACTAGATAAGGAGAGACTTAATTCAGAAGGATTATCACAAGTCCTGGCAAGTGGCTTAGTTGGTTGAAGCATCATCTCCTACAACCAAAGGGTTGCTGGTTCCATTACTGGTCAGGGCACATGCCTGGGTTACAGCTTGGATCCCTGGTTCAGATGCATATGAGAGGCAACTGATCAACATTTCTCTCTCTCTCTCTCTCTCTCATAAAAACATATCCTCAGGTGAGGATTTTTTTAACAGGGATTATTGCAATGAGGGATTGAGATTATTGCAAAGCAGGGAAGGAAACTATTGCAATAAGGGAAGATAGACTCTGCACACGATAGGTAAGGAACTGCCTACAGTAAGAACAAGGGTGGATGGAATGTAGGGACCCCATGGAGCCTGAATGCTATAGACTGAATCAAGTCCCCCCAAATCCATCTGTTGAAGTGACATGATTGTTATTTCAGAATAATTGAGGTTAAAGGAGTTCGTGATAGTGGCCCCCGAAGATTGATGGCCTTGTAAGCAAAGGAACAGAAAACAATCTCCCCTTCCTCTTCCCACATGCAAAATAAAAAGGCCACATGAGGATGGGGAGAAGTCAGCCACCAGCAAGCCAGGAGGTGGGCTCACACCAGTAACCAATTCTGCTGATCCACATACTTGGACTTCCCAGCCTTAAATACGTTTCTGTTGTGTGAAAGGCCACGTCCTTGGTACGTGGTTACGAAATGCTGAGCTGACAGAGTTCACTGTCAGAATGCAGAGTCATGCAGGCAAGCCTGTCCACACCCACTACGGGATCTGGGAGACCCCTCACTGCAGACCCTCCAACCGTGTCAGGTACTTTTTCAGGCGGCTGCTGAGGGCAGACCTCGGGGGCCTGTATGGTGCGAGGCCCTCCTCCCCGGCATCGACCATATGGGACTCACACACTGCTGTCAATCTAATCGGCTCTATATTAACTGTCCCGATCTCAGCCCTCACCGTGATCCCCTGGTAGGAATCCTCCCTCCCCTAGGGCTTGGTGCTGCCCTGGATAAGGGCTGCAGACACAGGGGAGCTCACCTTCTCAGTGCAGCACCTGCTGGCGCCCAGGTGTCCCTGCATTCATGCGACGGTGTCAAGGGAGCATAGGCAGCTGGTGTGTGGGCTGCCCCTGCTCAGATGTGAGAGAGGATGGGGAAGGAGTAGGAGCTAGTCCAGGCCAGTGATGACCTCAGCTCAGCTGGGTCCAGCCCCACCAGTTCCACCCAGCAGCAACTGGAGTTCACCCTCAGGATTCCAGGAACCCATATAATCTAGGCCCTGCTATTGCCTGGACAGGGGAGTGTGGGGGTCCATCCTGGGGACCCTGGGCCTAGAGGGGAGGAGGCCTTGAAGCAAAGCCTGGGGCCTGTTGAGCATTTGGCTGGTGGAAGTCGGCAGGCTCACGTTTAGTTTCCCTCCCATAGTTTTTAATATATTTATTCTTCTTTATTCCTTTTTTTTTTACTTTTTCATTCAACTTATTGAGGTAACATTGTTTAATAAAATTACATAGGCTCAGGTGGACAGTTCCATAACACACCTTCTGTACATAGTATTTGATAATACCCCATTGTACCGATGTGTCACATTCACCCATCATCAATAGACAGATGTTTGGGTGTTTCCATTTTTGACGGTGAGATCACTGCTGTGAATACTGGTTATGCTGTTTTTGTTGGAACATATGTATTTTGGGCATATGCCTGGGAGTGGAATTGCTGGGTCATAGGGTGATGTCTGTGTGTCACTGTTAGAAGTAACTACAGACTGATCTCCATGGTGGCAGCTTCATTTAAGGTTCCCAAAAGCAAAGTGTAAGCCTTCCCATTTCTCTGAGATACCCACAGTGATCTGCACTGTTGTTCTCCTTGAAAAATATTACAGGTCACCAGTGCAGGTGGAGGGCTACTTCAGCACACCTTTGATTTGTACTTGTGTGTCATAACAATGAAGCTGTTTATTCTCTTGAGGAATTACTGTCCATTTGTATTCATCTCTGATAACAATTGTTTCAAGTCCTTTGCCCATTTTTTATATTAATTTTACAGAACAATCCAATCCTGTGCACACTTTTTAATTGGGTTGTTTGACTTTCTGTTGTTAGATTGTAAGAATGTTTTTTCTTGAAGAGTTGTTTTCTAAATTGATTTCACAGAGAGAGGAAGGGACAGAAAGAGAAACGTCGATGTGTTGTTACACTTATTGATGGATTCATTGATTGCTTCTTCTATGTGCCCTGACCAGGGATCGAAACCCTAATGTTGGCACATTGGGATGATGCTCTAACCAACTGAGCCACCAACCAGGACTGTACAAGTTATTTCTATGTGCTGGACATAAGCTTTATCAGATCTATGATTAGGAAATATTTCTCCCATTCAATGGGTTGGCTTCTCGCTTTCTCCATAAAACTAATTAATGAACAGGATATTTTCTTTTGATGAATTCCAACTGAGGCCTTTTATTTTCAGTCTAACAGCCAGGGTTCAGAGTAGGTTCAGGGGTAAAGGCACAGGCAGTCCAGAGTCTATTGATGCAGGAAGGCCTGGTGGACGACCTCCAGGTTCCCAGGGGAGCCGAAGGACACAGCATTGCCACTGAGCAGGAGACTCTTTCCACGTCCCTCTTTCCTGCAGGAAAATCAGGGCCTGGCACAAGGGTGGTGCTGGTGACCACTGTGGAAGCAGCTGCTAGGATCCTGCTTCTACTGTTCTGCCTCATCATCCTCCTGTGAGCCCTGCCCCAGGGGGAAGGGTGGGGAGAGGAGGACAAAGGGGTCCATGGCTGAGTACAGGACTAGGGCCAGGGATGCCCTCGCTTCCTTCATCGTGATTCAGTAAGTCACTAAGTCTTGTCCAGCCTTCCTCCTTAGCACAGCTCAGCTCAATGCCTATATCCCCCCCATCCTGACCCTGGTCATTCCTGTGGTCTCTGAACCCAACAAACTCCTGCCACCACCTCTGTCCTCAACTTAGGCCTCCCGACTGTGTTTAAAGAAACCTGTCCTCCACATTCTGCACGGCACAAACAGCGATATTTCATCTCCGTGGCTGGGGACCGGGGACAAACTCTACAGGCTGAATGTAGGGCTGGCGTGGGCTCTGCCCTGCTGGACTCTCCACTGGATTCCACCCTCTTCTGAAATTTCACACCATCTCTGCTCCCAGGAGAGCCAGGATCTTTGTGACTCTGAGACTTTGAACATGCAGTTCCTGCTGCTGAAATGCCCTTCCCTTCTTATTCCTACATCTCCAAGTGCTGATTATCCTTTTTCTCAGTGAAAAGACACCTCTGTGTGTGTGTGTGTGTGTGTGTGTGTGTGTGTGTGTGTGTATGTAATTCCTATATATTGTGAACAATAAAATATGTAGGGTAGTTATTTATTTATATCCTCTTTGCAAGTACAACTGAACCCCCTCTGTGTGCCAGCTTTGTTATAGGTCCTGGGGATGTGACTATGGACCCAAAATCAATATCTTTGCCATCCAGAAGCTGTCATTCTGGAGACAAGAGGATAGAATTTTAATCAGTGAAGATACTACAACACTGAGCCAAAGAAGGGAGGGCCTGTGTTTCAGGCACCAGAGAGAAGTTTTGAGTGGGACATTCATTCTGAGAAGCCACTTCATGGCCCCCGGGGGACATCAGCGAGAGTGCTGGTGTGAATGATGGAGATGAGGAAGTGGTCAGGACTGGAGATGGGGGCACGTGTGTCAGGGTGAGAGGGTGGCAGTGGTGAGGGAGGACAGGCTCTGGCAGCCCACAGAGAAGAGAAGACACAAGAAAACACATCATCACTGGGTCTCAGTGGTTGGTGGGAAAGGTGTGAAGATTTGATTGGAACAGGATCAGCAGAGAATGGAGGAGGGGATATGGGATCCCAAGGCCCAGAAAAACCCCTGAGAAGTTTGTCTGCAAAGAGGAACAGAGGAGTGGATCCAGTGAAGGAGATCTTTTCTGGGTTCCTTCTCTGCTTTTTCCTAGAGGTGCCCTGTGAATTCCTCACTGTGTTGCTTTCCTGAGGCCACTGAAACAGATTACCATATACTCAGTGACTTTTTTATAAAGAAGTTTTATTCTCTTAAATTTGGGGGCTACAAATTCATGTAATAAGTGAAATATCTTTTCCCTGTGTTTTTCTGAGTTCTCAGCTGAGGCCCCTGGAACAGAGAATGACTAGGTATCACATCTTGGGGTCATATGTCCTGAACCCCGTGATGAGAAATGAGTTCTGATGTGTGGAAACATAGTGGTTGGTGGGGCTCACACCCTCGGAGACTCCAGAAGAGAGTCCACCTTTGTGATTCCCAGGGGCTGGGGCTCTCAGTTGTTCTTGGTTGGTGTCTGGGTCACTGCAGCCTGTCCCCTGGCCACACTGCCTCATCATGCTCTGTGTGCAGAAAGTCACCTGCTGTGTCTCCCTTGGAGGACAACTGTGACTACATTCAGGGACCAAACCTAACAAGGGAGGATCCTCTCCAGGTCAATATCCTCACCTCCATCCCATCTGCAAGGACCCCTTTCTTGATCAAGTAATGTTTGCAGGTACCACCCTGACTTCAGTTGGCCAATATCCACCCTCTGCACTGCCCATGTGACCTGGTGCCCCCATGAATGTCCCCATCTGCCTCCAAACTTAGTTTCCCTTGTTCTCCCACATCCTGATGGAATAGAGGGTCACCCCATGAGAGGCATGCGTGTGGGGAACAGGGGCTTGCTGTTCTGAAAGAGCCACTATTAAGAGAGTTAAAGGAAAAGTTACAGACTTGGAGAAAAATAGCTACAATATAGAGTTCATGAATGACTTGAACCCAAAATATATCCCAGATATTTTTATGAAGCAATAATCAAAAAATAAATCCCATGTAGAAATATGGTCATTCACAACAACAACAAAAATACCAGAAAGGACCCTACTTACAATTTACCCAATTATTTGAATAGACATTACCATGATGATGTACAAAAGGTCAATAAATACATGAAAATATGTTCACCATTACCAATATGAGATAAATTTAAATTAAATCACACAAGGAAGTTTCCCCATGATTCTGTGAGTTGACTATTAAAAAAAAAAACTAAAAAATGAAAGAAGAACTGTGGGAGGAAATGAGAAGGAAACTGACCTCTCCTGATTTGCTCTCCACTATGAAGCCATGCATCTTCTTTGGAAAACAGTCTTGCAGTTCCTCCTCATGTTAGATTTTTAAAACACCCCACACTCGTATTTTTAGAAAAAAAAGCCACTATGTGAGCAGAAAATGTGGTCAACTCCGCAGTGACCCCAGTCTTTGTGTTTTGGGAGGAAGGGATGTTTGTGGTGGGGACTTTCTCAGGGACACAGAGCAGGTCCACAGGTCACCCCTCATCTTGTCTTCAGCCAACCGACACTTAGATGCTCACCGAGTGCTTGTGAATGAATGACTGAGTGAGTGAATAAATAAGTGAGTGCTGCATTCTCCCCCCAGGAACCCCCACTTCCCTTCTCCCCAACTCTCACAGGAACAAGTCCTACACCCTGTGGGACCCAGCACGGCTCCCAGATGAGGCTCTGACTCCTGCTCATGCAGGGAGTTGACCAGCCCCTCTGATGGGGGCCCTTAGGAGACTCACCTGTCTGTACTCAGAGGTCCTGGTCCTGCTTGGGTGTTGCAGGGAGGCCTGAAGGGGGTGGGACTTGGGGAGGGCTCCCTGTCTGCTCTTCTCTGGGCAGGGGGCCAGTTTCTCTGGGCGGCAGGATGTTTTCCAGCTCTGTGCAGAGAGGGATGCCTTTTGGCTCTGAGGTTTCTCTTTAGTAAACTGACAAGATCTGGGGCTCCTCCCAGCTTATGCGGTCTCTCCACAGACCCCTCCCATGGCTTTCATTCTTTTTCACCCACAGGAACCAGACACTCTCCTTGTCAGTGATGTTGCGGCTGCTGCTGGCCCTGCTGTGGGCAGGTGAGAACCTGAGGGGAAGGCTGTGGGTGGGTGAGGGCACCTGCTGACCCTGCTTTCCCTGCAGGGTCCCTGGCTCAGGCTGGAAAATACGAGATAAAAATACAGGGGTCCGTGATGGTGCAGGAGGGCCTGTATGTCTCTGTGCCCTGCTCATTTCACTATGCATGGTTCGAGTGGTTTAAAGATGTCCCTGCTTATGGCTACTGGTTCCTGGATGGGGCTAATACAAATTCAGACGCTCCAGTGGCCACAAACAACCAAGATCGAGAAGTGCAGGAGGGGACCCAGGGCCGATTCCACCTCCTTGGGGATCCTGGGAACTATAACTGCTCCCTGGACATCAGAGACGCCAGGAGGACTGATGAGGGACTGTACCTTTTTCGGGTGGAAAGAGGAACTACTGTAAAATATTCTTTCACACAGAACAAGTTCGCTGTGCGTGTGACGGGTAAGGAACAGGCTCCACGAGAGGCCACTGGGAAGTTCACGGTGGCCCTGGAGCAGGGCTGGGATGGACCCATCCTGGGAGGGGGAGGGGGAACAGCATGTTGGGGCTCAGAGGGAGGATCTACACCAAAGCCTGAGGCCTCTCTCAGGGCTGCACCTGGGACCCTCACCCTGATCCCCTATCCACCCTTCTCACCAACCCTCAACCACACACCTGACATCCTCATCCCGGGGAACCTGGAGTTCGGCCACCCCATGGACCTGACCTGCTCTGTGCCCTGGGCCTGTGAGCGGGGCACACCCCCCCTCTTCTCCTGGATGTCAGCTGTTCACACCTCCCTGGGCCCCAGGACCCACCTGTCCTCTGTGCTCACCCTCACCCCACGGCCTCAGGACCATGGGACCAACCTCACCTGTCAAGGTGCAGTTTCCCTCAGTGGGTGTGACTGTGGAGAGAACCATCCAGCTCAATGTCACCTGTGAGTGCTGGGTCAAAACAGCAGGGTCCCTGAGGGTGTGGGGCAGGAGAGCCAGGCTGCTGTGCAGGTGCCTTTGCCCTGGAAGCCTGGCTGAGCAGGGGACCCAGAGGACAGAGCCCTGTGTGTCTTGCATTTCTGTGATCTCTGAGGATGGGGGATGGGCACTTACCTACACATGAATCACCCCACTCCACCCTCTCTTCCTGTCCCAGGTGTCCCCAAGAACCCAGCCATCAGTGTCATCCCGGGAGATGGCCCAGGTAAGAAGGAGCCCATCATGGGCTTCAGGGAGCACGGCCTCCTCCAAGGCAGGGGAGGGCCAGGGGTCTCCCTGACCCTGGATTCACCCCAGTGGCCAGCACCCAAAGAACAGAGTGGTCCTTCCTTTTCTTCCTCTGCCATGGCTACTGTGAGTGGCTGTCCCATGTGCCATCCCCAACGCAAGGAATCTCCCGGCCCCTGTCAGCTACAGCAGGAAAACAAGGCACCTCCCACACACAGAGCAGCCTCTCGGGCCCCGATCCTCCTTCTCCTGATGAGTCCCCCAGGCTCACGTTTAGTTTTGTCCTAAGTCTTTAAGGTCTCTATTCTTAATTTTTTCTTCATTGTTTTATTTTTTCGTTGAACTTACTGAGGTGACACTGCTTAATGATATTATAGAGGCTTAGGAGCATAATTCCATAACACATCTTCTGTATGTGGTATTGGATAACATTCCGTGGTGTGGCTGTGTCACATTCAGCTCGTCCATTCATCAGTAGGCAGACGTTTGGGTGTTTCCAATTTTGACTACGAGAACACTGTTGTGATTACTGGTTATGCTTTTTTTGTTGGAACACACATTCTTGGGCACACGCCTAGGAGTGGAATTGCTGGGTCACAGGGTGGTGTCTGTGTGTCACTGTTAGAAGAAACTGCAGACTGATCTCCATGGTGGCAGCTTTATTGCAGGTTCCCAAAAGCAAAGTGTAAGCCTTCCCATTTCTCCCCACAGTGACCTGCACTGTTGTTCTCCTTGAAAAATATTACAGGTCACTAGTGGGGGTGAAGGGCTGTTTCAGTACACCTTTGATTTTTACTTGTGTCTAATAACAATGAAACCATTTATTTTCTTGAGGAGTTACTGTCCATTTGTATTCATCTTTGAAGAAATTATTTTCAAGTCCTTTGCCCATTTTTAATGAGGTTGCTCAACTTTTTGTTGTTGAATTGTAGAAATGTTTTTTGTTTAAGATATATTGTAAATTGATTTTAGAAAGTGGGGAAGGGAGACATAGTGAGAGAGAGAGAAACATCAAATGTTGTTACATTTATTTATGGATTCATTGCTTGCTTCTTGTATGTGCCTTGACCAGGGATTGATCTCACAACCTTGACACATTGGGGTACAACTGAGCCACCAGCCAGGACTGTAAGAGTTCTTCATATGTGCTGGATAATAAGCCTTATCAGATCTTTGATTAGGAAATATTTCTCTCATTCAATGGGCTGGTTTTTCACTTGCTCCATAGAGTTAATCAATGAACACAATATTTTATTTTGATGAATCCCAAGTGAAGCCTTTTATTTCTGTCCCACTGCAGGGGGTGAGGGCAGGTTCAAGGGTAAAGGCACAGGTAGTCCCAAGTCTCTATTGATGCAGGAAGGCCTGGGCAATGACCTCCAGGTTCCCAGTGGAGCCAAAGGACACACGATTGCCATTGAGCAGGTGACTCCCTCCTTGTCTCTCTTTCCTGCAGGGAAACCAGGGCCCAGGGCGGTGGTGGTTCTGGTGGCCATTGTGGAAGCAGCTGTCAAGACCCTGCTCCTCCTTCTCTGCCTCATCATCCTCATGTGAGCTGGGCCCTAGTAGGGAGGGAGGGGAGAGGAGGGCAAGGGGCCCATGGCTGAGTGCAGGGCCTGGACCCAGGACACTGATGAATAATGGGAGGTGCTGGCAGGAGGTGAAGTGGTGGCAGGTGAAGACTCCACATGGAAAGCCATTGTGAGTATCCAGGATGGGAAGAACCTTCAGTGCTCAAGATAATAAGTAGGGCCAGATCTGCCATCCTTGAATTTACTTTCCTCTCTATCCCTTGAGAAAGAGACAGGGGGTTGGGTCTGCTGCCCACTGCACCCTGATCCAACCAGACTGGAAAACCCTGGACTCTTCTCTCAGAGTCAGGTACCGCAGGAGGAAGGTGATGAGACCCACAAGGGACATGAAAAATGCAAACACAGCATCCAATTAATGCCTCAGGTGAGTGGCCCAGGATTCTCACTACCCAACAACCCACTCACACCACCTCTCGGAAGGTCCCTGGGATTGCTCTACTGAGCATGGTTACAGCTGAGCTGCCATCTTCCTCCCCAAACCCACTTCTTTACAGGGTCCTGGTCACACAGATGACACCGTGCCCTCCCTTTCTTCTTTGTGATACAATAAGTCACTAAGTGTTGTCCACCTTTTCTTTTTCTCACAGCTCAGCTCAATGCCCATCTCCTCCCCATACTTCCCTGGTCATTCCTGGGGCCTCCTCTCTCCCTGGGTCTCTCAATCCAACAAAGTCCTGCCTACAACTCTGTCCTCACCTCAGGCCTCCCGACTCTGTTTGCAGACACCTATCCTCCACGTCCCACATATTTTGACCAGCGATGTTTCTTCTCTACTTCTGGGGATGAGGGACAAACTCTACAGGCTGGATTTGAGGGCTGGTGTGGCCTGTGCCCTGCTGGGCTCTCCACTGGGCTCCATCCTCTTCCAGAATCTCACACCAACTCCACACCACCTGGACCAGTGCCATTGTGACTCTGAGACTTTGAACATGCAGTTCCTTCTGCAGAAATGCCCTTCCCTTCTGATTCCTACATCTCCAAGTGGATGTGTAATTATTATGTGGTTTTGAATGAAATAAAATTTATTTGTTTATTTATAGCCTCTTTGGTAGTATGACTGAATACCTACTGTGTTCCAGCTTTCTTGCAGGTCCTTGGGATGCAACTGTGGACCCAACATCAAAATCCATGTTATCCATCATCTGTCATTCAGGAAACTAGAGGATAGAATTTAAGTCACTGAAGACACTACAGCACGGATCCAGAGAAGGGAGGGCCTGTGTTTCAAGGACCACAGAGGGGTTTTGAGGGGGATGTTCATTCTGAGAAGCCACCTCATGACCCCAAGGGACATCAGTGAGAACGCAGGTGTGAATGATGCAGATGAAGAAGTGGTCAGGACTGGAGATGAGGGCACGTGTGTCAATGTGAGAGGGTGACAGAGGTGAGGGATGACAGGCTCTGGTGGCCCACAGAGAAGAGAAGACACAAGAAAACACATCTTCACTGGGTCTCAGTGGTTGGTGGGAAAGGTGTGAAGATGTGATTGGAGCAGGATCAGGAAAGAACTGGAGGAGGGGATATGGGATCCCAGGGTCCAGAAAACCCCTGAGAAGTTTGTCTGCAAAGAGGAACAGAGGAGTGGATCCAGTGAAGGAGGCTGTTTTTTGGTTCCTTCTCTGCTTTTTTCCAGAGGTGCCCTGTGAATTCCCACCTGTGTTGCTTTCCTGAAGCCATTGAAACAGATTACCACATACTCAGTGCCTTTTTTTAAAGGAGTTTTATTCTCTTAGATTTAGGGGCTAGAAATTCGTGTAAGAAGAAAAATATCTTTTCCCTGTGTCCTTCTAAGTGTTTGGCTAAGGCCCCTGGAACAGAGAGACGAGGTGTCACATCTTGGGGTCACATGTCCTGAACCCCATGATGAGAAATGAGTTCTGATGTGTGGAAATTGAATGGTTGGGAATCCACCTGTGTGATTCCCAGGAGCTAGGGCTCTCAGCCACCCTTGGCTGGTGTCTGGGTCACTGCAGCATGTCCCCTGGCCACACTGCCTCATCCTGCTCTGTGTGCAGAAAGTCACCTGCTGTGTCTCCCTTGGAGGACAACTGTAACTACATTCAGGGACCAACCCTGACAAGGGAGGATGCTCTCCAGTTCAATATCCTCACCTCCATCCCATCTTCAAAGACCGTTTTCCTTATCCAGGAATGTTTGCAGGTACCACCCTGACTTCAGGTGGCCAGTATTCACCCTCTGCACTGCCCAAGTGATCTGCTGTCCCCTATGAATGTCCCCCTCTGCCTCCAGACTTAGTTTGCCTTGTTCTCCCACATGCTGATGCAGTAGAGGGTCACCTCATGAGGGGCCCATATCTGGGGGAAGAGGAGCTTGCCGTTCTAAAAAGCCACTCTTAAGAGAGTTAAAGAATAATTTACAGACTTGGAGAAAAATATCTACAATATAGACCTCACGAATGAGTTGAACCCAGACTATATCCAAGATATTCATGTGAAACAATACTCAAAAAATAAATCCCATTATAGAAAAATCACTTAACAACAACAACAAAAACAGAAAGGACACTACTTACAATTTGCTCAATTATTTGAATAGACATTTCTATAAAAATATACAAATGGTCAATAAATACATGAAAATATGTTCACCATTACCAATATGAGATAAATTTAAACTAAATCACACAAGGAAGTTTCCCCATGATTCTGTAAGTTGACTATTATCAAAAAACTAAAAAACAAAAGAAGAACTGTGGGAGGGAATAAGAAGGAAACTGATCTCTTTTGCTTTGCTCTCCACTGTAAAGCTGTGCATCTTCTTTGGAAGAGTCTTGCAGTTCTTCCTCATGTTAGATTTTTAAACATCCCCCACTCATATTTTTAGAAAAAAAAAAACTGTGTGAGCAGGAAACGTGGTCAACTCCCCAGTGAACACAGACTTCCTGTGTTGGGAGGAAGGGATGTCTGTGATGGGGACTTTCTCAGAAACATGGACCAGGTTCACGGGTCCCCTCTTCTCTTGTCTTCAGCCACCTGACACTTAGATGCTCACTGAGTGCTTTTGAATGAATGAATGAATTAGTGAGTAAATGAATGAGTGAGTGAATGAAAGACTGAATGAATTAATGAATGAATGTATGAACGAATGAATAAGTGAGTGCTGCCTTCTCCTCCCAGGGACCTCCACTTTGCTTCTCTCCGACTCTCACAGGAACATTACCATTCCTACACCCTGTGGGACCCAGCACGGCTCCCAGATGAGGCTCTGACTCCTGTTCATGCAGGAGATGACCAGCCCCTCTGATGGGGGCCTTTAGGAGACTCACGTGTCTGTACTCCGAGGTCCTGGTCCTGCTCAGGCACTACAGGGGAGCCCCGGGGTGGGCCGGACTCAGAGTCAGCTCCCTGTCTGCTCTTCCCTGGGTGCCAGCATGTCTGGGCTGTGAGGTGTCCCTGGCTCTGTGCAGAGAAGGACCCACTTTGGCTGTGAGGCTCCTCTTTTGTAAACAAACAAGATCTTGTGCTCCTCCCAGTGTCAGTGGTCTCCCTACAGCCCCCCTCCCACAGCCTTCATTCTTTTTCACCCACAGGAACCAGACACCCTCCTTGTCAGCGATGCTGCTGCTGCTGGCCCTGCTGTGGGCAGGTGAGAGCCTGAGGGGAAGACTGTGGGTGGGTGAGGGCAGCTGCTGACCTCGCTTTCCCCCAGGGTCCCTGGCTCAGGATGGAAGATACAACCTAACACTACAGGGATCTGTGACGGTGCAGGAGGGTCTGTGTGTCTCTGTGCCCTGCTCATTCCACCACTGGAATTTCCACTGGTATACTGCTTACCCTGCATACGGCTACTGGTTCCGGGAAGGGGCTAATACAAACTCAGATGCCCCTGTGGCTTCAAACGACCGAGATCGTCAAGTACAGGAGGAGTCCTAGGGCCGATTCCACATCCTTGGGGATCCCAGCAACTACAGCTGCTCCCTGCACATCAGAGACGCACAGACAAGAGACACGGGGACATACTTCTTCAGGGTGGAGAGAGAGCACTTTGTGAAACACAGTTACAAAGAGAACCAGCTCACTGTGCATGTGACGGGTAAGGAACAGGCTCCCAGAGAGGCCACAGGGAAGGAGAGGTCACGGTGGCCCCAGGGCAGGGCTGGGATGGCTCCATCCTGGGAGGGGGATGGGGAAACAGCATGTTGGGGCTCAGAGGGAGAATTTGGACCAAGGCCTCAGGCTTCTCTCAGGGCTGCACCTGGGACCCCTACTCCTGATCTTCTATCCCCCCTTCTCCTTACCAGCCCTCAACCACACACCTGACATCCTCATCCCAGGGAACCTGGAGTCTGGTCACCCCATGAACCTGACCTGCTCTGTGCCTTGGGCCTGTGAGTAGGGCACATCCCCCCTCTTCTCCTGGACATCAGCTGCTCACACTTCCCTGGGCCCCAGGACCCATCTGTCCTCTGTGCTCACCCTCACCCCACAGCCCCAGGACCATGGGACCAACCTCACCTGTCAGGTGCAGTTTCCCTCCGTGGGTGTGACTGTGGAGAGAACCATCCAGCTCAATGTCACCTGTGAGTGCTGGGTCAAAACAGCAGGGTCCCTGAGGGTGTGGGGCAGGAGAGCCAGGCTGCTGTGCAGGTGCCTTTGTCCTGGAGGCCTAGCTGAGCAGGGGACCCAGAGGGCACAGCCCTGTGTGTCCTGCATTTCTGTGGTCTCCGATGATGGGGATGGGGAGTTACCTACACATGTCTCACTCCATCCCACCCTTTCTTCCTGTCCCAGGTGCCCCCCAGAACCCAGCAATTGGTGTCTTGGAGGGAGATGGCCCAGGTAGGAAGGAGCCCTTTATGGGCTGCAGGGAGCTCAGCCTCTTCCAAGTCAGGGCAGGGCCAGGTGTCTCCCTCACCCTGGTTCACCGGGGTGCCCGGCACCCTAAGAACAGGGTGCTCCCTCTTCTAGCTCCTCCCCCTGGCCACTGTGAGCAGCTGTCAAACTGGCCACCCCCACCCCGAGGACTCTCCCAGCCCCTGTCAGCTGCACCAGGAGAACAAGCAACCTCCCACATGCAGAGCAGCCTCTCAGGGCTCCTGATAGACCTTCTCCTGATGAGTCTGCCCGGCTCACAGTTAGTTTTTGTCCTATCATCTTTAATGTCTTTATTCTTAATTTTTTCTTTTTTTTAAACTTTTTCATTGAATGTATTGAGGTGACACTGGTTAATACTATCATGTAGGCTCAGGTGGACAATTCCATAACACAAACTCTGTACATAGTATCTATTAACTCCCCATTGTGTGGATGTACCACATTCATCCATTCATCAGTAGGGAGATGGTTGGGCGTTTCCACTTTTTGACAGTGAGATCACTGCTGTGAATGCTGGTTATGCTTTTTTTGTTGGAACATATGTTTTTTGGGCACATGCCTGGGAGTGGAGTTGCTGGGTCACAGGGTAGTGTCTGTGTGTCACTGTTGGAAGAAACTGCAGACTGATCTCCACGGCGGCAGCTTCATTTCCAGTGTAGTTATTGCTCATTTGTATTCATCTTGAAGACAATTTTTTCAAGTCCTTTACCCATTTTTAATGGGGTTGCTTGACTTTCTCTTGTTGAATTATAGGAATGTTTTTTGTTTGAGATATACTGTAAATTGATTTTAGAGAGAGGGGCAGGGAGACATAGTGAGAGAGAGAAATATGAAATGCTGTTACATTATTTATGGATTCATTGGATGCTTCTTCTATGTGCCCTGACCAGGGATCAAACTCACAACCTTGGCACATTGGGATGATGCTTTAACCAACTGAGCCACCAGCCAGGACTTTAAGAGTTCTTCATATGTGCTGGATAATAAGCCTTATCAGATCTAGGATTATCAAGTATTTCTCCCATTAAATGGTTGACTTTTCACTTGCTCCATAGAGTTAATTAATGAACACAATGTTTTATTTTGATGAATCCCAACTGAGGCCTTTTATTTTATGTCCCACTTCAGGGGGTCAGGGCAGGGTCCGGGGTAAAGGCACAGGCAGTCCCGAGTCTATTGATGCAGGAAAGCCTGGAAGATGACTTCCAGGTTCACAGTGGAGCCAAAGGACACGGGATTGCCATTGATCAGGGGACTCCCTCCTTGTCTCTTTCCTGCAGGGAAATCAGGGCCCAGGGCAGTGGTGGTGCTGGTGGCCATTGTAGAAGCAGCTGTCAAGACCCTGCTCCTCTTATTCTGCCCTATTGTGCTCATGTGAGCTCTGCCCCAGGGGGAGGGAGGGGTAAGGAGGGCAAGGGGCCCGTGGTTGAATCCAGGGTGAAGGCTCAGACACTGATGAATCAGCGGTGGTGCTGGCAGGAGGTGAAGGGATGGTGGGTGAGGACCCCAGGTGGACGCTGGGAGGCACCTACTGTGCTCAAGATAATCTGTGAGACTTTCCCTCCCCCGCTTCACTCTCCTCTCCGTCCCTTGGGAAGGAAACAGGGGGTTGAGTCTGCAGCCCATTGCATCCTAATCCAACCAGACCGGAAAACCCTGGTCTCTTCTCTCAGAATCAGGTACCACAGGAGGAAGGTGACGAAGCCCACAAGGGGCATGAGAGATGCAAACACAGAATCGGGTTAATGTCCCGGGTAAGTGATCCAGGACTCTCACTACCCAACATTCCAGTGACACCACCTCTGGGATTGTTCCCGGGATTGCTCTGCTGAACATGGTTATACTTGACCTACCATATTCCTCCCCGAGCCCACTTCTTTACAGGGTCCTGGTCACACAGATGACACAGTGCCCTCCCTTCCTTCTTTGTGATTCAATAAATCACTAAGTCTTGAACACCCTTGTTGTCCACCCTTCCTCCTTATCACAGCTTAGCTCGATGTCCATCTCCTCTCCATCCTGATCCTGGTCATTCCTGGGGCCTCCTCTCTTCCTGGGCCTGTGAACTCAACAAAGTCCTGCCATGACCTGTGTCCTCAACCCAGGCCTCTTGGCTGTCCTTGCACACACCTATCCTCCATGTCCCCCACAGCTTTAGCAGCGATGTTTCTTCTCAGTGGCCGGGGATGAGGGACAAACTCCACAGCCTGGATTTAGGGATGGCATGGCCTGTGCCCTGCTGGACTCTCCACTGGATTCCACCCTCTTCTGGAATCTCACACCATCTCCACACCCAGCCGGGCCAGGGCCTCTGTGACTCTGAGACTTTGCTTGTGCTGCTCCTCCTGCTGAAATGCCATTCCCTTCAGATTCTTATACCTCAAAGTGTGTGTGTAATTCCTATGTAGTTTTGAACAAAACAATAGTTATTTCATCATTTATAGCCTCTTTGGTAGTATGACTGAACCCCTACTGTGTGCAGTCTTGTAGACACCAGGGATGCGACCGTGAACTCAGCACCAAAATCTATATAATCCAGAAGCTGTCATTCTGGAAACAAGAGGATAGAATTTAAATCACTGAAGACACTACAACACTGAGCCACATAAGGAAGGGCCTGTGTTTCAGGGACCAGAGAGAGGTTCTGAGGGGGATGTTCATTCTGAGAAGCCACCTCATGACCACCAAGGGACATCAGTGAGAGTGCTGGCAGGAAGGATGGAGATGAGGAAGTGGTCAGAACTGGAGATGGGGGCACGTGTGTCAGTGTGAGAAGGTGACAGTGGTGAGGGAGGACAGGCTCTGGTGGCCCACAGAGAAGAGAAGACACAAGAAAACAGGTCATCACTGGGTCTCAGTGGTTGGTGGAAAATGTGTGAAGATGTGATTGGAGCAGGATCAGGAGGGAACTGGAGGAGAGGATATAGGATCCCAGGGTCCAGAAAACCCCTGAGAAGTTTGTCTGCAAAGAGGAACAGTGGAGTGGGTCTGGAGAAGGAGGTTCTTTCTCAGTTCCTTCTCTACTTTTTCCCAGAAGTGCCCTGTGAATTTATGCCTGTGTTACATTCCTGAGGTCATTAAAACAAGTTACCACACACTCAGTGCCTTTTTTTGCAAAGTTTTATTCTCTTGTTCCTTGGGGCCAGAAGTTCAAGCAGGAAGTAAAATACCTTCTCATTCTATCCTTCTAAGTTCTCAACTGAGACCCCTGAAACAGGAAAAGACTAGGTGTAGGCGTCCATGCTTGGGGTCACATTTCCTGAGACCCATGATGAGAAATGAATTCTGATGTGTGGAAACCCAGTGGTCAGTGGGACTGATGCCCTTGCAGGCTCCAGGGGAGAGTCCACTTTGTGATTTCCCGGGGCTGTGGCTCTCATTCATCCTTGGTTGGTGTCTGGGTCACTGCAGCCTGTCCCCTGGCCACACTGCCTCATCCTGCTCTGTGTGCAGAAAGTCACCTGCTGTGTCTCCCTTGGAGGACACGTGTGACTACATTCAGGGACCAACCCTGACAAGGGAAGATCCTCTCCAGGTCAATATCCTAACCTCCATCCCATCTGCAAAAACCCTTTTCCTCATCAGGTAATGTTTGCAGGTACCAGGGTCTCTTCAGTTGGCCAGCATTCACCCTCTTCACTGCCCAAGTGACCTGCTGCCCCCATGAATGTCCCTGTCTGCCTCCAAACTTAGTTTTCCTTGTTCTCCCACATCCTGATGCAGTAGAGGGTCACCCCATGAGGGGCACATGTCTGGAGAACAGGGGCTTGCTATTCTACAAAAGCCACTATTAAGAGAATTAAAGGAAAAGTTACAGACTTGGAGAAAAATATCTACAATATAGACTTCATGCATGACTTGAATCCACAATATATAGAAGATATTCATGTGGAGCAATAATCCAAAATAAATCCCATTATAGAAAAATAGTCATTAACAATAACAACAAAAACCCAGAAAGAACCCTACTTACAATTTGCCCAATTATTTGAGTAGACATTCCTATAAAGACATAAAAATGATCAATAAATACATGAAAATATGTTCAACACTACCAGTATGAGATAAATTTAAATTAAATCACATAAGGAAGTTTCGCCATGATTCTGTAAGTTGACTATTACCAAAAAAACTAAAAAACGAAAGAACTGCGAGACGGAATAAGAAAGAAACTGACTTCTTGTGATTTGCTCTCCACTGCAAAGCTGTGCATCTTCTTTGGAAAACAGTCTTGCAGTTCCTCCTCATGGTAGATTTTTAAAATATCCCACACTTGTATTTTTAGAAAAAGAACAGTATGTGAGCAGGAAATGGGGTCAACTCCCCAGTGAACACAGACTTCCTGTGTTGGGAGGGAAGGATGTCTGTGGAGGGGACTTTCTCAGGGACATGGACCAGGTCCACGGGTCCCCTCTTCTCTTGTCTTCAGCCAACTGACACTTAGATGCTCACTAAATGCTCCTGAATGAATGAATAAGTGAATGACTGAATGACCGAATGAATGAATGAGTGAGTGAGCAAGCACTGCCTTTGCCTCACAGGGACCCCCACTTCCCTTCTCCCTGGCCCCCACAGGAACATTACAAGTCCTACACCCTGAGGGACCCAGCTCATCACTCAGGTGAGGCCCTGACTCCCGCTCAGGCAGGAGATGACCAACCCCTCTGATGAGGGCCCTTAGGACTCACGTGTCCATACTCAGAGGTCGTGGTCCAGCTCTGGGGCTGCAGGAGAGCCCCTGAGGGGGGCAGGATTTGAGATGGGCTTCCTGTCTGCTCTACTCTGGGCGGGTGGTGTACATATCTGGATGTCCACAGGTCCCATGCAGAGAGGGACACACTTTGGCTCTGAGGTTCCTCTTTCGTAAACAAACGAGATCTCATGCTCCTCCCAGTTTTCGTGGCCTCCCCACAGACCCCTCCCATGGCCTTCATCTTTTTCACCCACAAGAACCAGACACCCCCCCTTGTCAGTGATGCTGCTGCAGCTGCTGCTGTTCCTGCTGTGGGCAGGTGAGAGCCTGAGGAGAAATCTGTGGGTGGGTGAGGGCAGCTGCTGACCCTGCTTTCCCTGCAGGGTCCCTGGCTCAGGATTACAGATACAAGGTGACAGTACAGGGGTCCGTGACAGTGCAGGAGGGCCTGTGTGTCTGTGCGATGCTCATTTCAGTATCCATGGTCTTACCAGTACAATCCTCCCCCCACTTATGGCTACTGGTTCCGGGAAGGGGCTAAGGAATTACAAGATCCTCCTGCAGTCACAAACAAACAAGATTGAGAAGTGCAGGAGGAGACCCAGGGCCGATTCTTCCTCCTTGGGAACCCCAGGAGCCACAACTGCTCCCTGGACATCAGAGACACCAGGAGGACTGATGAGGGAATATACTTTTTTCGGGTGGAGAGAGGAAGTTCTGTGAAATATTCTTTCATACAGGACAAGTTCGCTGTGTGTGTGATGGGTAAGGAATGGGCCCTCAGAGAGGTCACTGGGAAGTTCATGGTAGCCCCCGGCAGAGTTGGGATGGCCCCATACTGGGAGGGGGAGGGGGAACAGAATGTTGGGGCTCAGAGGAAGGATCTGACCAAAGCCTGAGGCTTCTCTCAAGGCTGCTCCTGGGACCTCCACTCTGGATCCCCTGATCCCCATTCTCCTCACCAGCCCTCAACCACACACCTGACGTCCTCATCCCAGGGAACCTGGAGTCCAGAACCCCACAAACTTTACCTGCTCTGTGCCTTGGGCCTGTGAGTGGGGCACATCCCCCCTCTTCTTCTGGACGTCAGCAGCTCACACCTACCTGGGCCCCAGGACCCACCTGTCCTTCATGCTCACTCTCACCCCACAGCCCCAGGACCATGGGACCAGCCTCACCTGTCAGGTGCGGTTTCCCTCCGTGGGTGTGACTGTGGAGAGAACCATCCAGCTCAATGTCACCTGTGAGTGCTGGGTCAGAACAGCAGGGTCCCTGAGGGTGTGGGAGCAGGAGAGCCAGGCTGCTGTGCAGGTGCCTTTGTCCTGGAGGCCTGGCTGAGCAGGGGACACAGAGGATAGAGCCCTCTGTGTCCTGCATTTCTGTGGTCTCTGAGGATGAAGGATGGGGAGTTACCTACACATGTCTCACTCCATCCCACCCTCTCTTCCTGTTCCAGGTGCCCCCCAGAACCCAGCAATTGGTGTCTTGGAGGGAGACAGCCCAGGTAGGAAGGAGCCCTTTATGGGCTGTAGGGAGCTCGGCCTCTTCCAAGTCAGGGCAGGGCCAGGTGTCTCCCTCACCCTGGTTCACCGGGGTGCCCGGCACCCTAAGAACAGGGTGCTCCCTCTTCTAACTCCTCCCCCTGGCCACTGTGAGCAGCTGTCAAACTGGCGACCCCTATCCCAAGGACTCTCCAGACCCCTATCAGTTGTACCCAGAGAGAGAGACATACATTTGTTGTTACAACTATTTACAGATTCTTTAGTTGCTTCTTGTATCTGCCCTCACCAGGGATCGAACCAACAACTGTGGCACTTCAGAAAGATGCTCTAACCAACTGAGCCACCAGCCAGGATTTTAAGAGTTCTTCATAAGTGCTGAATAATAAGTCTTATCAGATCTAGGATTAGCAAATACATGTCCCATTAAATGGGTTGACTTTTAACTTTCTCCATAGCTTTAACTAATGAACACAATGTTTTATTTTGGGGAATCCCAAACTAGGCCTTATGTTTTCTGTCCCACTTCAGGGGGTCAGGGCAGGGTCCAGGGTAAAGGCACAGGCAGTCCAGAGTTTATTGATGCAGGAAGGCCTGGAGGACGACCTTCAGGTTCTCAGTGGAGCGGAAGGACACGGGATTGCCATTGAGCAGGTAATGCCCTCCTTTTCTCCTTCCTGCAGGAAAATCAGGGCCTGGGGCAGGGGTGGTGCTGGTGACCATTGTGGAAACAGCTGCCAAGACCCTGCTCCTCCTATTCTGCCTCATTGTCCTCATGTGAGCTCTGCCCCAGGGGGAGGGAGGGGTGGGGAGGGCAAGGGGCACATGCCTGAGTCCAGAGTCAGGGCCAGGGACACTGATGAACCAGGGGTAGTGCTGGCAGGAGGTGAAGGGGTGGTGGGTGAGGACCCAACATGGACAGTCTTCCTGAGTGTGCATGCTGGGAGGCACCTACTGTGCTCAAGATAATCTGTGAGACTTGCCCTCCCCCGCTTCACTCTCCCCTCTCTCCCTTGAGAAACAGGGAGATGGATCTTCTGCCCACTGCCCCCTGATCCAACCAGACTGGAAAACCCTGGTCTGTTCTCTCAGAATCAGGTACCACAGGAGGAAGGTGATGAGGGTCACAAGGGGCATGAAAAATTCAAACACAGTCTCAGGTTGATGTCTCAAGTGAGTGACTCAGGGGTCTCACTACCAAGCATTCCAGTGACACCACCTCCAGAATGGACCCTGGGATTGCTCTGCTGAACATGGTTACAGCTAAGCTGCCATCTTCCTCCCCAAACCCACTTCTTTGTGGGATCCTCACCCACAAAGTCACACAGATGGCAAAGTGCCCTCACTTACCTCTTTGTGATTCAATAAATCACTAATTCTTGTCCATCCTTCCTTCTTATCACAGCGCAACTCAATGTCCATCTCCTCCCCATCCTGACCCTGGTCACTCCTGGGGCCTCCTCTCTTCCTGGGTCCCCAAACCCAGGACCTGCCTCCACTTCAGTCCTCAACTCAGGTGAACAGACTGTGTTGGCAGACACCTATCATCCACATCCCACATTATTTGATCAGCGATGTTTCCTCTCTGTGGTTGGAGACAAGGGGCAAACTCCACAGGCTGAATATAGGGTTAGTGTTTCCTATGCCCTGCTGGACTCTGCACTGGATTCCACCCTCTTCCAGAATTTCACACCATCTCCACACCCAGCTGGGGTGTGTCCTTTGTGACTCTGAGACTTTGCACATGCAGTTCCTTCTGCTGAAATGCCCTTCACTTCAGATTCTTATATCTCCAAGATATAATTCTTGTATCTTGTGTGTATAATTCTTATGTGGCTTTGAAAGAAATAATGCTTACTTGTTTATTTATACGCTCTTTAGTAGTGTGATTGAACCCCTATTGTGGGCAGTCTCGTAGACACTGGGGATTCAACTCTGAACCCAACACCAAAATCCATGTCATCCAGAAACTACCATTCTGGAGACAAGAGGATAGAATTTAAATCACTGAAGACACTACAACACTGAGCCCCCGAAGGGAGGGCATGTGTCTCAGGAAACAGAGAGGGTTTCTGAGGGGATGTCCATTCTGAGAACCCACCTCTTGGCCACCGAGGGACATCAGCAAGAGTGTTGGTGTGAATGATGAAGATGAGGAAGTGGTCAGTACTGGAGATGGGGGCACGTGTGTCAGTGTGAGAGGGTGACAGTGGTGAGGGAGGACAGGCTCTGGCAGCCCACAGAGAAGAAAAGACACAAGAAAACACGTTGTCACTGGGTCTCAGTGGTTGGTGAGAAAGGTGTGAAGATGTGATTGGAGCAGGATCAGCAGAGAACTGGAGGAGGGGATATGGGAACTCAGGGACCAGAAAACCCCTGAGAAGTTTGTCTGCAAAGAGGAACAGATGAGTGGGCCCAGTGAAAGAGGTCTTTTCTCAATTCCTTTTCTGCTTTTTCCCAGAGGTGCCCCATGTTCCTGACTGTGTTGCTTTCCTGAGGCCAGTGAAATAAATTACTACACACCTAGTGACTTTAAAAATAAGTTTTATTCTCTTAGATTTGGGGGTTAGGAATTTGTGTAAGATATTAAATATAATTTCCTTGTACACTTCTAAGATCTCAGCTGAGATCCTGGAACAGAGAAAGACTAGGTATGAAACTTTGGGGTCATATGTCCTGCACTCCATGACAAGAAATGAATTCTGATGTGTGGAAATATAGTGGTTGGTGGGACTTACACTCTCAGAGACTTGAGGGGAGAGTCCATCTTTGTGATTCCCAGGGGCTGAGGCTCTCAGCCACCCTTGGTTGGTGTCTGGGTCACTGCAGCCTGTCCCCTGGCCACACTGCCTCATCCTGCTCTGTGTGCAGAAAGTCACCTGCTGTGTCTCTCTCAGAGGACATGTGTGACTACATTCAGGGACCAACCCTGACAAGGGAGTATCCTCTCCAGGTCAATATCCTTGCCTCCAGTCCATCGGCAAAGACTCTTTTCCTGATCAGGTAGCATTTGCAGGTACCACCCTGACTTTGGGTGGCCAATATTCACCCTCTGCACTGCCAAGTGACCTGCTGCCCCTCATCAGTGTCCCCTTCTGCCCTCCGGACTTAGTTTGCCTTGTTCTCCCACATGCTGATGCAGTAGAGGGTCACCTCCTGAGGGGCACATGTCTGGGGGAAGAGGAGCTTGCCGTTCTAAAAAGCCACTCTTAAGAGGGTTAAAGGAAAAGTTACAGACTTAGAGAAAAATATCTACAATATAGACTTCATGAATGACTTTAACCAAGAATATATCCAAGATATTCATGTGAAACAATAATAAAAAATAAACCCAATTGTAGAAAAATATTTATTAACAACAAAAAAAAAAACCCAGAAAGAACCTTACAATTTGCCCAATTATTTGAGTAGAGATTCCTATAAAGACATATAAATGGTCAATAAATGCATGAAAATATGTTCAATATTACCAATATGAGATAAATATAAATTAAATGACATAAGGAAGTCTCCCCATGATTCTGTAGGTTGACTATTACAAAAAAACTAAAACACAAAAGAAGAACTGTGGGAAGGAAACTGATCTCTTTTGCTTTGCTCTCTCCTGCAAAACTGTGCATCTACTTTGGAAAACAGCCTTGTAGTTCCTCAGCATCTTTGATTTTTAAAACACCCCACACTTCTATTTTTAGAAAATACCCAGGGTGTGAGCCAAAACGTGGTCAACTCCCCAGTGACCACAGCCTTCCTGTGTTGGGAGGAAGAGATGTCTGTGGTAGGGACTTTCTCAGGGACACAGAGCAGGTCCACGGATCCCCTCTTGTCTTGTCTTCAGCCAACCAACACTTAGATGCTCACCAAGTGTTTGTGAATGAATGAATGAATGAGTGAGTGAGCACTTCCTTTTCCTCAAAGGGACCCCCACTTCCCTTCTACCCGACTCTTACAGGAACAAGTCCTACACACTGTGGACCCAGCACAGCTCCCAGATGAGGCTCTGACTCCTGCTCATGCAGGAGATGACCACCCTGTGTGATGGGCAGCCCTTTGGAAACTTATGTGTCCATACTCAGAGGTCATGGTCCAGCTCCAGGGCTTCAGGCAAGCCCCTGAGGGGAGCAGGACTTGAGATGGGCTCCCTGTCTGCTCCACTCTGGGTGGGTGGCCAGCATGTCTGGGCTGCCGGGTGTCCACAGGCCCCGGGCAGAGAGGGACGCACGTTGGCTCAGAAGTTCCTCTTTTGTAAACAGCTGAGATCTGGGGCTCCTCCCAGCTTCTGTCTCCCCACAGACCCCTCCTACAGCCTTCATCTTTTTCACCCACAGGAACCAGATATCCTTCTTGTCGGCGATGCTGCAGCTGCTGCTGGCCCTGCTGTGGGCAGGTGAGATCCTGAGGGTAAGGCTGTGGGTGGGTGAAGGCAGCTGCTGACCCTGCTTTCCCTGCAGGGTCCCTGGCTCAGGTTGGAAGATACAAGGTGACCGTACGGGGGCCCGTGACGGTGCAAGAAGGCCTGTGTGTCTCTGTGCCCTGCTTATTTCAGCATCCAGGGTTCAACAGGTATTATGCTCTCCCTGCTTATGGTTACTGGTTCCGGGATGGGGCTAAAACAGACTTGGTTGCTCCAGTGGCCACAAATAACCAAGATCGAGAAGTGCAGGAGGAGACCCAGGGCCGATTCTTACTCCTTGGGGATCCTGGGAACTACAACTGCTCCCTGGACATCAGAGACGCCAAGAGGACTGATGAGGGAACGTACTTTTTTCGGGTGGAGAGAGGAACTACTGTAAGACATTCTTTCATACAGGACAAGTTCACTGTGCATGTGACGGGTAAGAAACAG
>PVIA01013264.1:0-33093 GCA_004024845.1 Tonatia bakeri | reverse complement strand
TACCTAAGAAAAAGAAGATTAAAAATATGAACAGTAAAAAAAAGTCATCAAATGGAGGGCTAGCAACAGGGAAGTGGGAGGAGGAGGGAGGGGGAAAAGACATAGAGAATAAGTAGCATAGACAGTAGGTAGAAAATAGACAGGGGGAGGGTAAAAATAGTATGGGACATGTAGAAGCTAAAGAACTTATGACACATGGACATGAACTAAAGGGGGGAATGAGGGTGGGAGGGGATGGGCGGGGTGGAGGGGAGTGAAGAGGGAAAATGGGCCAACTGTAATAGCATAATCAATAAAATAAAGAAAAAAAAGAGGATTTTATCCTCATGTTCTATTTTGAAAAATTTGAAACATACCGAAAAGTCGAAAGAAGGAACACTTTCTGCCCTGACCTACATTCAACAGCATTAACACTAAGTCACATATGGTTTGTCTCTTTCTACGCACACAGTTGTTTCCCCTTGAACCATGTGAAAGTAAATTGCAGACATGGTGACATTGTACCCATAAGTACTTTAGCAGCATGTCCTAAAAATAAGGACATTCTCCAAAAAATCAGAATGCTGCTACTACACCCAAGAAAATTAACATTAATTTCCTTATGGAATGTAAAGTAATTCACATCAAAATGTTCTTATTTTCTTTTTTGAATTAGGACCCAATCAGGTTAGAACATGGCATTTTATCTAGAGCAGTCTCTATTTTTCCTTTACCTAAGGTATTGCCTTTCTTTTTTTTAAGAGCCCAGGCCAGTTTTCTTATGGAAAGTATCGCATTCTGGAACTAGTAATAGTTTTGATATGCCTTATCACAAACGAAGCTTAGGCTTAAGAACTTACTTTAGTATGTTAGTAAAGAGATAGTTACCAAAGTGGTGAGTGCTTTCACAATATAGTAACCCCAGGAGATTTAGATAAGAAAGAATAGATTTGGCAGGAAACATAATAGTATTTTGGGATCATGATGTTTCCAAGGTTTCTGGTTTTTAAATATTCTAAATCAAAAGGAAGGGAACTGATTTCTTCACCAGGTCATCATTCCTCAGTGAATATGTTTAGCAAATGGCCGGGAATGCCAGTTTGAAGCCTGCAAGAGGAGCTGTGGTTCCAGAGGCCAGTCATTTGTACTCAGTGGATGGAAATCTGTGGGGACAGGAAACTCTGCCTTTCTTCCCACATGTCCAAATTCACATACATTTTTTAGGAAAAAAACTGAGAAAAATTATCTTACTTCAGTGGTTTATTCATTAGTTCTAAACCCTTTCATACCATGTTCAAATATGAAAGTGTGTGTATGTGTGTGTGTATTACATATCCAACAACTTTAGATCCGAACAACCACAAAGCTGGCATTACCGTTACTAATAGCAATAAGACGTATCTCTTCTGTAGCACACCTTTTATTTTGAAGCGAAAGGATGGTTTGTAAATAATGCTGACAGCATTCAGATAATCTCTTTGGTTCTCTTTTTTTCATTTGTCCGAAGAATTTGTAAGCACCTACAATGTGTCAAGCAGTGTACTGGGGATGCAGAGGCAAAGACAGACAATAGAACCTGATCCCTCTTCCCAAGGGATCTGTGGAGGAGATAGAAATTTCGTAGCTGTGGGACTTGGTATAATAAAGGGGCATACAGGGTGCTATGTGCTTCACATTCAGGAAAGATTTGCTGAATAAATGGATGGATGAAGGAAACGTAGAGGAGGAATCATCCAGTAGGACATTTGGGGAAAGAGAGGAGGTTGTGAGAAGATGGAGTTTATGCTGGGTCTTAAAGGAGGTCTAGGAGTTTTTCATGTGGACAAGGATGGTTGGACAAACGGCTGTACAATCACAGAAGCAAGAGTATGAGGACTACACCTGGTTCATTTGGCCTAATCTCGGGATCAGATGGAGTGCTGATGGGGAATATGGTTGAAAAGAGGAGTCACAACACAGAAAATGAAGGTATTTTAAGCTTTTCTAGAGATTCTTAACTCTGTTCTAGAAATGGTTGGGAGTTACTGAATGATTGAGTAGAGGATTGACATTCTTGGGTTTCTGTTTGGAAAACCTTGCCAGTTGTGGTGTGGAGGATGAGCTGAAAGGGAGAAGACAAGCTTGTTAGAAGGTTCTCACATAATCTAGGGAAGAGACAGTGAATAAATTGGTGACAGATAGAATGGAGAGTGATTTGGCCTGTTAGCCAGTTGTTACTTTAGCTGTTCAGTAGAACTCTGCATGTGCGTTCAGGAACTGAGAACTTTGATGAATTTTCTAAGGGTTAGAAGCAAGAGTCTCTCTCAGGTTATTTCAGTTATTGACTATTGTCCACTTTCAATTTGACTTCTATAAACAGAGATCACATTAACATTTTCACTTTTTTCTCTTCTCAATTATATTTTACAGCTTTTAACGTGGAATATAATTAATATACCATATGTTTCATCCATTTAAAGTGTAAATGATTTTTTTAAAAAGTGTACCATTCTATGATTTTCTTAAGTATAACCACAGAGTTGTACAACCTTTACCACAATCAATTTTAGATTATTTTTTATCACTCTAAAAAGAAACATTGTACCCTTTAACATCACTCCCCACTTACCCCTTTCCCCAGCCCTGGACACCACCTATCTGCTTTCTGTCTCTATGGATTTGCCTATTCCAGACATTTCATATAAACAGAATCCTGCAATACATTGTCTTTTGTGACTGCCTACTGCCTTCACTTTTGCTCATGATTACAGCCGGGGAGTTGGGAATGGACTGAGAAGTGGAGAAATCCTTTGAGATTCTCTCCCCTCCGAAGACTGTAGAGAAGGTACAGTTGCTTAGAGCTGTGTAAGAGGTAAGATAGAGAGAAATAAATCCTTTTTCAGTAATGATGCCCGTTCTAAATTATCATAAAACATGTAATAATATTTCCATGCATCAAATGCTTGTTAGATGCTTTATGAACATTAACTTATTTATCGCTTATGATGTATCCATGAAGTAGGTATTTAATTCTTTTGCAAGTGAGGAAACTCAGTATTTGGCAACAAGTGACTTATTTCATATCCTACTTTGTATGAGCTCAAAAGCCATACTGTTGACTACAGAGAGAGAGTACAAACCACCTTATTATTTTTATTTCTAGGTAACTTCCTGTTTCTTTTTTATGTACCACTTTTCATAATCTTCATATTTTCTTCAACCTGGAATAGCTTACCTATCTTTTGGCTACTGGCCTCACCATTTAAATAACTAAGAAAACTCATGAAAATATCTTTTAATTCTTGGAGGGACCAAAAGATGATAGATCCAAAAATCTTACAGCTTCCACATCCTTTAGATAGGTTGGTGGTAAACTCCATTGTGAGAGTGTTTCCTGTTTAATCATGCTGACAAATGGGTAACACTCACAACTTGAAAAGCATAGTCATTTTTAGAATTATTATAATAACAAAAAATCATGTTTTATTTATTATTTCCTGTCAGTGTTGTTCGAGAAACATGATAATCTGACTTAATGTTAAACCAGCTATGGTTTATTGCGTTAGGTTACAGACCTCCGTGAAGAGCTGCCCACGGGGCTCCGACTGTGAAGCGGCTGTAGGCTCTGCATGTGCCAAACTTCCTTAAACTGTAACGCAGTGAAGCGGCTCTAAGAAATAGACTGTTGGTTTTCCTTGTTGCCCACTTCCCAGGAACCCAGTGTATCTTTCTCCCTTCTGATGTTGTCTGACTACTCCTTGAGGTGCTAGTATAGCAAAGTGTGGGGGAAATAGGACAGCTTTTCCTACCCTGAATTTAAGTTTAATAAGCGCTTGTGAAAATTAATCTTTTCCAGAATCAAAAAGGATGAAAGTGTGCCCAGATACTCAAGAATGCACAAATTTACTGGAGGCAGGCAGTACTAACTCTCTAGCTGAAAATAATTTGATGAAACTCACAGCGTAGGAAGACTTTACCAAGAAAAATAAAATGTTGGTCTAGAAGGAACACCAGGAAATCATTTCGTATCTCCCACTGCTTCAGGCACATCAGTGCCCTAACCACCCAAATGCCACGATTTTCTGTTCTCTTTAGGAAGAAATCCTTGTATATGTACACTCCGTAACCCTTATCTCATTTCAGTGTCTTATGAACCAAACCAACTAACAGCAGTCTACACTGGTTTAACCTGTGGACTTTTTGTGTTGTGTACTCATCCCTGGACATTGGGAAACTGACCATAGTCAGGGCAAATACAGTCTCTGAGATGAGATGTTACAGAAGGACACAGAAGTTGGATCGAGTACCTCTCGCACATGAACAAAAGCAACAATAAAAGCAAAAGCCACTGACGCTTATTCAACACCGATGCATACGTTGATATGCTGGCTCCCTTAATCTTCATATGTCCTTGAAGAAATAAGTTCCATTATATCCTCATTTTACAAATAATGAAGGAACTGTGGCTTAAAGAGTTTAAGTGAGGCCAAGAGGAAACTGCCACTGAAAGCAGGGCTGCCTGTCTGATTTAGGTATACTGGACCCAAAGGACGTCCTCATGACTACGTGTGTGCATCCTTTCCACCATGGCTGTGCAGCAATAGTTATAAGATAAAATTTTATAAAAGCACGACTAGTTCTTTGCCCACACAGCCAGGAAAATCAATAGTTCAAGTGTGGCATGTTATGAAGAAAGCAATTTTGATTTGTTTGACTAAGCAGTCAAAGTCACCCAGCAAGATGGCTGGGTTCACTGAACTATGAAACTGTTCAAATTTTCTGTACTCATTTATTAGTATGCTCTGGTATCCATTATAAAGGACTCAAAAATCCGAGGGAAAAGGTAGAGGTGAATACAAAACAATTGTTGGAATGAAGGAAGGACCAAGATATAAAAATAACTAGAAAGTGAAAACATTATAGCTTTGTAAACTTTAGTCATTTACTCAAAAGCTGTTTATTGGGTGCCAAGCATTCCTTTAAATGCCAGGGATGCAGCCCTTCATCTTAGTAATCAGGTGGTAAAGAAATGTGCTTTGTACATGCATGTGTATGTGTGTGCAGTATATTATGTGATGATAAATTCTACAAAAAATAAAGCAGGAAAAGTGGAAGTAGTTTATTATTATGCAGAGTGATTGGGAAGACCTTGCTAATTAAGTGACATTGGAGGAGATCTCTGAATGAAATGAGCAGGCCAGTCATTTGGCTGTTGGGGACAGAGTGTCAGATTGTGGGATCAGCAAGAGCAAAATCTCTAAAAGGGAACTTAATTTTAAAAAATATTTTATTTACTTATTTTTAGAGAGAGGGGAAGGGAGAGTGAAAGAGAATGAGAGAAACATCAGTGTGTGGTGGCCTCTTGCTTGCCCCATACTGGGGACCTGGCCCACAACCCAGGCATGTGCCCTGACTGGGAATCGAACCAGAGACCCTTTGGTTTGCAGGTGGATACTCAATTCACTGAGCCACACCAGCCCTGGCTGTTTATGGTATCCTTTAAAAAATATTTTGGAGTATATGTCCTGGTTGTACTGAAAATATAGTTTGTATTTTTGTTTTACATTTTTTCTTTTGGATAGTTTTCAGGAAGAGGAGAAAATGGGATTTATGCAATTATGGTTACATCAGAAGTCCCAATGAAATATGATTACTTTTACAGAGGTAAATATAAAAATATTAAATTGATTTTCACAAACTCTCAATAAACATTTTAGAGTTGAAATTGCTTGAGAAGTGAAAGATTTCAGTATTTATGGCACTGGGGATGAAATTATTATAAGTTAATTATTTATCTTTGGTAGCAAACATAACCCTCTCCTGGAAAGCTAGAGGCAACTTATATTGCTCACATGAAAATCCCCCCCACCTCAACTTCCATTTATAGCTGAACAAGTATAAATGATAATTATATAAGCGATAAAAGTTAAGTGATAGTTGGATGCAATTGGGGGAAATGCTTTTTCTTGATGGGGTTCGGGGACTGAGGAGAAACAAGGCTGGGAGTTAGCGAGAGTCCCCCAGGGTGTGGGATAAGGGTGACCATTAACTTCAGAAGTCAGAGAATGGTGGGGAAATCAGGAAAGAAGCAGACAAAATCTTCTAAACAACCAACTTCTCAATCTATCCCGGGAGGGACTAATTGAACTTATTAGCTACTCTGAACTTGGTATAAAGTAGGCCTGGATTTTCCACTGGGCGATAAATTGTTTGTGGTACATTACCAATAGTAAACAATAAAATTACAATTATGTCTTTAGAATAGAGTGTTTTAATATCCAAATGTTCTTCTTGTGAGTCTTTTTAAGGTAATAAAAATGGATTTACATGCTTGATTAGAAACGATTTCTCTGGTACTGCAGTTGGATGATTTGGGCTGTGGAGACCCCCACACCCCTCCCCACATCTGCTGCTGAGATAACGCCAGCAGTTCTGAGTCATTCCCACCCATAAAAGGAACAAGGAGCTTGCATGCACGAATCACAGTACACGAAGCAGAGACCTCTGGTTCTGAGCCCTGTTTCTGGCACTCACGAATCCATATTGCTTAGACACATGAGAAGGAACAAGTAAGGATTAACTGCATTCCTGGAGACGCAGTCCTGGAGAAAGAGGCTGTGTTGGTTTCATGCCTTTGCTGTAGCTTGTGGTTAATTACATCCTATGTCATTCTACACTTGTAGTGCCTTTAATAAATAAAGTGACTTATTACTAATAAAAATAACATTTGATAGTGTTTTCCAGCACACAAAATACTTCCATGTACATTATAGAATTTGTAATTTCTTAGGGGTGTTTGGCTAATACAGATTCACTGCCCAGGGAACCTTTTAACGTTGTTACCAAGAAGACAGGTTACTTCCTAGATACCTGGTTTCAATGCAAAATTTCATGTTGGAGTTATAGTGATGATAAATTTGCTCAGCAAGATATTTTTAGAAGTGCTCAAGGTAGAGGAAAATCACACTATAAGATGAAACTAGAAACTTTTAAAGAGTGTTTGTGGATAATACCACCCTCTCTTAAAAACAAGTGAAACATGTTGAAGTCATTTCATATGGATGAGACTGAGCCCTAGTCTGGAAGAGCAGAGTTGTGTAAGGGAAATACTCCAGGGATATATTAATATGCACATACATCCTTCTTTCTTTCTCTGCCTCTGTCTCTCTCTCTCTCTCACACACACACACTCTCTCTCTCTGTCTTTTCTAGGGATGTCCTGTCATGTGCCTGTGCTGACTCAGTGGAACAGGGCTCCAGGCAGCTCCTGCTTTTAAACAGCACATCTTTTGGGGAGTGAGATGGAGTTACCTCATCAGGGACATCAGGGACAAGGTATTTCCTCTGCTGGTCTTCATCCCTACAACACAGTAATCTTCTTGTCTCTGAGACTTGATAGTAAAACAAGGGGGGAAAAGCAGAAATTTGGAGAGTAATGGAGAAAGATCGTTGTCTGTACTGAAGAAAGGATCCTATTGAAGTCTAGTGGCAAAAGTCTAAGAATTTGAGGCTCCTTGAAGAAGCACACATTAAAATTTTACTTAATTTTCACTTTCCGTAAATTTGATAGACATTGCTCAAGGGTAGACTTGGTTTATTCCTTCTGAATCACTGATTAATTCACCAAGGAAGAAATATTCAGCCCTTCTTCATTCCCCTTACATCACAGTGTAATCTCCATAACCGAATTGTTGTGATTCTCACATATACCATTAAAATGTTTCTTAAGTTTTTTCCTTAATAAAGGATGGCATTTAAGTGGTATTAGCATTAATTTTGGCTAATCAGAAGCTGCTTGTCAACTTAATATACCACCATCTGTCTTTTAGAAGAGGGGCCTCCCTTCCATATAGAATTCACCAGATAAAGGTGCCTCAGAGGGAGGTAAAACTCACATTCATACCAAAGCAAGTTTAGGACCCTTGAAAAAAAGAACATGAAGAACGTGAAAAGACTAAGTAAGAGCAAAAACAATTTTAGTGAGTCTTTTTCTTGAATATGTCATCTATCTTTCAATAGCAGATTTTCAATTTTAAGAACCACGAAAAGAAAAAAATTGTTCATTAAATCTTCTGAAGTCACCACTTTCAATTACTTTGCTTAAAGGTTGTTGGTGCCCTTTTACAAAGAGATAGAAAATGTGAACAACTTCTAATGTACCAAATGGATCACTCTGTGGGCTGATTCTTCTTACCCTCAAACTGCTCCACCTGGTGCTCTTTTTCTCCGGGCTCCGAGTTAATTGCAGGGTTTGTGAGAGTAACGAGACTTTGGCTGTGGAAGTGGGCCTAAATGCCACTGTCAGTGGAACAGAAACCCCCTTCCTCATTTCACAGGCAAAGGCTTCCAAACTGTTCACGATATGGTAAAAGGTGGAGGCAGTGGCAAGGTCAGACAGGACATCTACAATGGACTTGCCGGCTCCTTGTTACAGTAAAAGCAAATAAAATGCATTCCCAAATGTTGTGTGGGTCCTTTGGAGGTAATGTATCGATTAATCTATTTTTCTGACCCCTTCCATATACTCCCCACCACTGTAAGCTCTAACACTTGGATATCAGTGGAAATTTTGGAAATGACTTGAGGACCCACATGTATAAATAGACACAATGTGAAGTAATCTCCTTTACTGTGTAAATTCCTGTACTTAAGGTTAGTTGATAATATAGTAGGGTCTAAAATAAATTAGGATATCTTGTAGATACTTGAGGGTTTGTTTATAGCTTGGCACCTAAGATTTCTTTCTGTGTCCAGAAAAATCCACTGAGTTCTGGATTACACTGGACCTTTCCTTTCTGTGAAACTGGAATCGAATCTGTGATGATTGGTGAGGTTGCTAAGTAGGATGTTTGGCTGATGTGCATGACTCTTAAGAAGCTTTTAATGTGTTAAGTGGTAGGAAGTGAATGAAATATAAAAGTCAGTCAGAATGATTTGTCGTCTGCTATATCCTAAATCCTTGTAAGACTAGCTTATCTGTTACAGTGGCAGAGTGAGTATTCAGCACAATAAAACACAGTGATCTATGGTAACCACAGGGACCAGCACGTTTCCTGTAATACCAAAACATGTGTCAACTTAAGGACACATTCATTTCCTAATAACAAGGGGGTAAGAGATAAGATAGTGGTATTCAAAAGGATTATGTAGTCTAGACTTCCACATCCTGTTAGGACTGCACCTAACCATTCCTACAAAAAATAATTACTAAAGCTACTGTGTGCTGGTTGTGGATTTGAAATATAACTTGTTTATGATTGACTTGAAGTGAATTAATGAGAAATTGCCCATTAAAAATGGGGAAAGAACAAGAAATATATTTAACAGGAGGTGGAAAGATCTGGATGTATTTATTATCTGAGAATGACAAGGATGGAAATTTCCTCGGTCTTCACATACATTAAGGCCCATTATTCTGAGGATGATAATGAGGGTTTGTCCAGCTTTGTTGGACTTGAGACAGAGGAAGTGGCTTTGATTTTCAGCCTGATAGATTCAATTTACCTAAAAGGGAGGATGGTATGGAGAGTTATTAGGATGGTAAATGAATTAAATGAATAGAGTAAAACCTCTACAGCAAAATTAGTGCTTAATATCGACACTTAATATTGAACATTAACTCTCTGTCTCTTTTGAAAAGTTTGGTTAAAACCTGTTATTGAAAATTCTTAAGCCTTTTATTTATCAACTTGAACCATTGCAAGTGTCACATGAAATTACTTTAGTTGAGGAAAGCAGCATGTAGGACTCATAGTGCAAGCTAATCCAATATGAGCAGAGGGGAGAGAAAGCATTTTTTCCCCTAACGACTCTTACTTTGACAAGTATAAAGTGCCCCATTATTAATATATATGAACATGTTCATTGAATTTCTTGCAAGCATACCAGCTGAAAGTTAGTCCACTTTCTAGCAAATGCATGGGTTGTAATTTGTAATCATCATTCATAATTCTTAAGAGGTTTATACCTAATATACATTAAGGAGATTATTGACTTCCTGGTTTTCCTCATTATTTGAAGAAAGTTATACAGTACATGCTTTATGAATTTAAATGTTCTTTTTTGCCTGTAGTATATGGTGGGGAGAGAAACCTATTTAAATCACTCAGTATTCACAAGTTCGAAATTTGGAAGTTTTTTCAGTAGTAACTTTTTGAAATTTTATTGTTGGTCAAGTACAGTTGTCTGCCTTTTCCCCCACCACTCCATAGCCCACCCCAGCCATCCCCACCTCCCTCCCCTGATTCCACCCCCCTGGGTTTTGTCCATGTGTCCTTTATAGTTGTTCCTGGAAACCCTTCCCCCTCCCCCCCACTCCCCCCTACCCCATTATCTCCTCCCACCTCCCCTCTGGTTACTGTCAGTTCGTTCTTAATTTCACTGTCTCTGGTTATATTTTGCTTGCTTGTTTGTTTTGTTGATTAGGTTCTACTTAAAGGTGAAATCATGTGGTATTTGTCTTTCACCACCTGACTTATCTCACTTAGCATAATGCTCTCCAGTTCCATCCACGCTGTTGTGAAGTATAGGAGCTCCTTCTTTCTTTCCGCTGAGTAGTATTCCATCGTGTAAATGTAACATAGTTTTTTGATCCATTTATTTACTGATGGGCACTTATGTTTCTTCCAGCACTTGTCTATTGTAAATTGTGCTGTTATGAACATTGGGATGCATAGGTTCTTTTGGATTGGTGTTTCAGGGTTCTTAGGATATAATCTCAGCAGTGAAATTGTTGGGTCCAAAGGCAGTTCCATTTTTAGTTTTCTGAGGAAATTCCATAGTGTTTTCCACAGTGGCTGCACCAGTCTGCATTCCCACTGACAGTGCAGTAGGGTCCCCTTTTCTCCACATCCTCTCCAACACTTGTTGTTTGTTGCTTGTTTATGATGGCCATTCTCACCAGTGTGAAGTGGCTCATTGTGGTTTTAATTTGCATCTCTCTGATGGCTAGTGATGCTGAGCATCCTTTCATATGTTTCTGGGCCCTCTGTGTGTCCTCCTTAGAAAAATGTCTGTTCAGGCCTTTTGCCCATTTTTTAATTTTTTTTTTTGTCTTCCTGGAGTGGACTTGTGTGAGTTCTTTGTATATTTTGGAGATCAAACCCTTGTCTGAGGTATCATTGGAAAATATGTTTTCCCATACAGTTGGTTCTCTTTTCATTTTAATGCTATTTTCTTTAGCCATGCAGAAACTTTTTAATTTGATGAGGTCCCATTTGTTTATTCTTTATGTCTCTTTCTCTAGGGGACATATTGGTGAAAATATTGCTGCATGGAATATCTGAGATTTTCCTGACTACGTTCTCCTCTAGGACTTTTATGGTGTCACGACTTATATGAAATTTGGAAATTTTGGAGGCAAAACTTTTTGGGATTTTTTTCCTAGAAAAATGAAATTGTTTTATCTGTTGTAAACAAAGCTGATACAGTATTTCTGAACATATGTTCATGATGCTTAGGATATATCCTTTTAGGATGTAGGAGGGTCAAATTCAACATAGAAAATTATCCTCACATTTCACACAGGGTGCTTAACTTCAGTATAGTGCAGTGGCTAAGACTCTGAGATGCTTGGATGTCCTTCATTTGCTCATTCATTCATTCATTCAGTCAGTCAGTCATTTATCCAGTAGACATTTCTGGGTGTCTGTTGTGGCTCTTTCCCAGGCATTGGGGACATAAGTTAACTGAGACAGAAAGAACTTTGCCTTCATGAAGCGTACATTCTAGGGGGAGACCAGCAATGGGCAATTAAACAATAAGATAATAACTACAGAGGAAATAAGCAGGTTTTGAAAGGGAGCCCAGTTTAATCAGGGTGATCTGGTCTCACTGAGGAGATAACATCTGAACCAGAGAGAATCGAATGTCACTTCTGCCACTTGGCCATGTGGTGGTTGACAAGTTACCTCTCTGAGCTTCAGTCTCTTCTCTGTAAAGTGAATATACTTAGTACCTGGAGATAATGTGAGGCTCAAGAAAGATAGCAACAGTAACACGGGGCTTGACACATTAAATAATTAGCTAATTACTATTTTTACTTATAAAATGTAAATATCACTGCAGTTTTGTCCAATTTTCTAATTTGTTTTAAAATACATGGAGAGACTCCAAAGGAGGGCTTGGTCCCCACTAGCAAGGGTAATTGTTGATTGGTTGTTCAGATAAGGGTGCCTGAGTCCCAGTTACGAAATTTCTGCTTCTTCCAGAATTTACACACTATCTCTTTCAGGAACCAGATTCTAGTCCAAGTACAAACTTTTCGGACTCTGAGAAACTTAATTTTAGGCAACTTTCCATTTTTTTGTTTTTTTTTCTCCTTTTCCCCAAAGCATGAAGAACAGAGGGATTTGCAGAAGGGGAACAGATGTTTTTGTTCATTTCACAATCATAGAGCTGGATGGATACAGAAGAATGATAACAGCGTCCAAGACAGAGACGTACCAAACCACCCTGAGGATTCCAGGCTCTTTCCTGTTTTTAAAGACTCCTTTGCTTCAGAGAGTAGGTGTTCTCTGATTTCCTTCAGTGACCCCTCTGGAGGTCTTACAGTCATGCTGATTATTGTTATACAGACAGCAGGGTCAGCCAACAGCCATTCATACTTATGAAGCTTTGCTAATCATGACTGAGGCTTTTCTCCCAGCAGCGTGTGCTTGGTGCACCCACGTTTGCCTGCTGCTGTGGTTTGCAGTTCCTACTTATCTCTGTGCTGAGTCTCCAAGGCTTCCCTCTCCTCCTCACACCAGCCTTCTCCCAACACTCTCTCGTGCTAAGCATCGTATGTTCTCTTTCTTCCAGGGTCGCCCTATGTCCCAGTCATGGTACAGACCTTATTGCCAAGCACTCTGGTTCCTCATGGAGGTATTTGCTAGCTGTTTTTGAGCAGCTCTGAAGATCTCTTCCAGTTTGACAGAATTTCTCCTGTTAGAAACTACCAAGTCAAGAAATTATATGTATGTATTTTAAATGGCTTTACTGATTGATGATTGATTATAGAATTGCTCCTCTTAACTTGATTTATAGGCACGGTTATAGCATAAAGAAGGGTTTTCTGAATTTGCTAAATTACATTAGATCAAACTATGTGAACTTATGCTATCCAAGTGGTTTTGAACTATAACATGGGAGTTTCTTCTAGTCAGAAATGCCTAAGGTGCTTGTAGAAATGTATATTTACAGCTCTTTTTCTTAGTGGGCCTAGTATATCAGCCCTGGCGTGGAGCAAAGAATCTGCATTTTTAACAAGCAGGTGTTTCTGATGACTGGCAAACTGAAGAAATACAGGCATGCCATTTGTAGTTGAGTAAACACCTAGCTGCATGTGGTGCTTTGGGCAGTTTATGTTGTTTATGTGGTCTATTGTGTTTAATGTAGAGTCTGGAAAAATCTGTTCACTCTCGGGGCATATAGTTAACCTCTCTTAAAATTATGCGTGGCCGAGGGTCTAACTTCCCTCCAGTGAAACATAAACAGAACTGGTGTATGCTGCTCGTGGACCTGGTCCACCCGCCGCCCTGCGCCGTCTCTCCTTCATGGTCTTTCACCTTCTGCTGTCCACATATAGGGCACTACGATGTCCCAGGCAAGAGCAGAGTCACAAGATGGGAAAAACTGACCTATGAATGACCGCTTGGAACAAACCATCTCACCAATATGAATCTTCCTCAGGTTTGTCATATGGCAAGAAATAGAATTCTTTTTTTTCTACTTTATTTTTTTATTGTTCATTCTATTACAGTTGTCCCATTTTTCTCCTTTTGCCCCACTCCACCCAGCCCACCCCCGACTCCCACAGTCAATCCCCTCTCTGTTGCCCATGTCCATGAGTCATTCTTACATGTGCTTTGACTAATCCCTTCCCTTCCTTTCACCATCGCCCCTCCCCTCCTGTAGCTATCAGTCTATACCATGTTCCCATGTCTCAGGTTCTAAGAAATAGAATTCTAATAGATTAAATCACTGTGTAATTGAATCTGTTTGTTACAACATCCTATCCTATCCCATCATTTAAAAAACCTTAAAAAAGTTTTGGCTTAACCATTAAGTGGTAGGTGGTTAAAAAAAAGCACACACAAAAACAGAACAGGCTGGGAAGATAGAGATCTGTGTTACACTGTGGGGAAATGTTCTGCAAAACTGTTGTCTGTGAAACCTGGAAGGTGAACCTAGTGCCTACAGAGTCCATTGTACTCAAAGAAAAGCCTGGGAAATGCCAGCACCATTATTGTGGTTAGCCAGATGTTAAAAGAAAGAGCTGAATTTGTTGTTTTTAAAGCAGTGGTTGGTAGAACACATGTTAATGCCCTTTCAGAGTTAGAAAATTGATTTTTGGATTCCACAAATAGGAGATGCAATTAAGAAAAGATCTGCGCAACCAATGTTCGTTTCCCCATTTAAACAGGAGACTCGTCTCTGTGTCAAAGATGAGATCCAGCTTATCATCCCCCCGTCTAAGCCTGCTGCTTCCTGTGGCCTCCAGGTAGCTATTGTTGATCTGGCTAGAGGCAGCAGACAAATGAAGCATGTTTAAGAAACATGTGTACAAAAGACACACTTCAGTTTTGGGTGTGGTTCCTGATGCAAGAAACTTACCAGAAACCCAGTAAGTTTTGGAGAGAGTTGTATTTCCAAAGAAGCCTCAAGCTTGGACTAAATGTGCTTATAACTATAGTAAAAAAAAAAACCCTTGAGCCCCCAAATTGCACAAGTAAGAGATGGGCTCTGAAGTTGCGTAGTCCCCAAGGAAGACATACCCTCAAAAGCCCAATTCAGATGTGAGTCCTACAGCATCATGAATGAGGAAGGAAAGCCTCCCAGACAGCCTCACCAAGGAAAGTCAGCCATGATGGATGAAGGGATTCCTCCCAGAACACAGCATTAGGATTAATTCAAGAAACTTCCCCCACTGCCCGGGGAGAGATCTGCCCTGGGTTTGCCACCAGGAGCCTGTTACTGCCAGGTGTCTCATTCTTCCCTGTCCTGAAAGGGGGGCTGGGTATTTTGGTTATCCCATCCCCATTCTATTGATGTCCAAGAGGTGACGGTGCATATAGGGCAGATAATTAGTCTTCTATTGGACCATAAGGAGCCACATCTCCATCAAATGGAAAGGACAACGTGTCACCTGCAGATACTAGACTTTGACCTGCTTCAGTGACAGAATGGGAACCTGCACGGTTCTTCTTAGGAAAAAGGTGAATTTGTTTTACATGTGGGAAAAAAGTGTATAAGGATATTGGTGGCTGGAGAGTCTGATGCAGACAGAGATGACTCGTTTCCATCAAAATCCATTCTTCCCTCTTTTGGCCATGTGGGTGGGCTCACTTAGGGTGTGGTGTGGCCTTGTCACTAAGTTATTGCCTGTGGAGTGTGACTGGAAATGTCTGTCACTTCCAGACCTAGCCCATAAAACTTTGCACTCAAATTTCTCCATTTTTTTTTTCTCATTAGTCTGGCTGGATGCAGACAACTGAGATCCTGGGGGACGGCAGGGCCATAAGGTGGAGGGAGCCCACATCCCTAAATGACCACATGGAGCAAAGCAGCCTCACTGCCTGGAATAGCTGCCCAGGACCCTAACATTCGCAAGGAACACCCTGCCATGGTGTTAATCCCTCACACATTCGGGTCTATGCATTACAGCAAGTTGGTTTACCCTGGCCAACACTGGCTTTGTGATTAATGTTATTAGCTAAAACCTATACACTGCTTAACTGTTCGTTACTATTTCACAGCCTTCACTTCCTCCATTACTAGGTACCTAACCTTGGGAGAATTGGAAAATATCTTTGTACCTCAATTTCCTCATTAGTAAAATTGGGAAAATAATAGCACCTCATGGGATCATCACGAGGAGGCAGTGAATTGATGTATGAAAATATAAATGTGCCTGAAAGGCTGTGCAGGCATATAGCTGTTATTGCTGCTGTTAATACACATTTTTGTGGCATTTGAGTGTTGTAACTAATACTACCTCATAATGAGGTTGGGACTAAATAACACCCTAAATAAAAGCTGTATTGTGAACCAAGACACAATACTGAGTGAATTCACACATGAATCAGCTCTTTTTGTTTCGTGAAGATTGAACATATCCAAAAAGTTCGGAGTATTCAGCAATGATACCAGCCCACTCAATGACTCACAGATGGTCCCTACTGAATTCATGATGGGATTTATCCTGCGTTACACCCAGAAAATTAACTGTTTGGATTCTGGGAACTAACCCAAAGGGTGGTGTGTATTTTGTTTGTGGTAAGGTAAATTTTCTGCCTTATCAGAACCTGTATCCTTACACAGAGGGTAGGGCGTCCATACATCCTTGTGATCTTGTGCTCACAATAGATGAGGGAGACAGCTTCTGCTGCACTTTCTTCCCTGTCCTTTCCTGCAAGGCCTTATGTGTGTTGTCCGCCTTCATGCTGCCTTTGTAGGCCAGGCCACCTCTATCCAAAAACAGACACCCACTGTACTGAACGTTCTCTGAGCCAAATTTGCTGTTTGACTCTCAAGAAGAGAAAGAGATGGCAGATTTTGAGAAAGCTATCGCACAAATAAAATACTGTTTATCCAAAGCCCAACCTAAATGGGCAGTTAAGTAGTAAAATTTATGAAGCATTTCCCAGCCCAGATACTGAAAGGAGCCAGGCCCCATGAAACTCAAAGCCTTGGTCACCAGGAACCTACCCCTTGCAGCCTGAATTGGTTGGAGTCCTTGGTTTGCGGCCAGTTACAGCTGGGATGCAGGAAGGTTATGGACTGCAGATGCAGTTTCTAACCTGGGAGAACATGGCTTTCCTTGGGTCATTCTGGTCACAGGTACTTGATTTTTTTCTTCTCTTTTACATCTAAGAGAAGCAAGTCACAATTTCCCACCTCTGCAGTCTACTTTTGCTTTCTGAGTTTACTTTCTACCCCTGGAGTCTCTGCACTCAGTTGTTCTCATATGCAGTGCAGTGTAGACTGTGGAAGGAACTCTGTGTAATTCCTGCCATTATACCTTTGACGTCATCTCTAAGAGTCCAGAGAAAGCATTAGACACACACCATACTGCCTGAAAAAAGAGATCTGGGGGGTTGGATCTCTGTGAGTCTGGGTTTTATGTGTTACTGCATTTAGAAGGGAGAGAGGGAATGATTCCCTGGCCCATTCTTTTCTCCTCTTTCACAAACTTCTTTTGTATTTTTGTCTCAAGTTAAAATCCCTGTACTCTATTTCACAGTCCCAAGAGAGATGTTTTGGGTTTCCTTTTGTCTTACAAAAAACAATGAATCGCACCCATTCTTCAGAAACTCTCAGGTGTCTGCAGACAGAACAAGAGAAACTGCTGAGTAAATATTCCCAAATGGGCAGGACTATGTCACAACTCGTTTTAGGTCTGGAGCTTTGTTTTTATTCACTTTTTATTTTTTTTATGTTATTTTTCCCCCATGTGAATTGGATTCCCCCTCTACTCTGGCCATTAAGGTTGTGATGGAGTCTACCTTGAACCAATCACCATTTAATTAGGTGGAAAAAGTTAGAATTGCCTTTAACCTCTCTGTGAAAACTTCTTCTTGTATCACTCAGTTGATAGAGCACCTAGATTCCGCACCCCTCCTTCCATGAATTGTGTTAATTTCCTGCATAGGCAGCCTAAGTTTGCAAGTAGTGACTTAACATGATATCCCAAACACAGGTGGTCTCAACAACCTGTAGGAGGGATGGGTGATAGAAGAAAGAACTGCAGACAAAATCAGCTGTAATTCTGAGGGTGATGGAAATGGTGCAGGAGGTACATCTTGCCCAGGCTTCACCTGAGGGGGATTATTTCACGCACCCATACATGTAAACATACAAACCACGGACGTAGTCTAGCTCAACGTGCAATCTGGCTAAACTCAAAAGGAAGTGCTATCCTTTTGTTGTCATGTCATGTGAAATATTAATTGACAGTACTTTCTCAGTGAAGAATCTGCCGCAAAACTCAAAGGTAAAGATAGGGCAAAGATAGGATGGAGAAGGAATGCAGTGGTTCCATGGTAGGCTATGAAAGCTCTAGTGGCTATTAGGGCATCTTCAGTCTCCCTGGAAAGGAGGAAGCAGAGCACAGAGATATTTCTTAGGTACACTTGTAAAAAGCGTAAGTGGCCTTTTCCACTATCATCCTACTATCCCTCATTTTTAGTCCTAGCCCTAATCCTAGTCCTGGGGCTGCTCTGGAAGATGCTCTTAATATAAGAACTTAAGTGTTTGAGTATGCCACCCCAAATTTAGGCGGGTTTTGGATATGTGGAGGAATTTGAGTATATCTCATTTGTTACCAAATGAAATTTACACATTAAGAGTTACATGTTTGATAGATTTGATATTGGCACTTAGGTCAAGAAATTCAATGCTGTATTACAATTCTAGTAGAGAGAAATTATTTATTTATTTATTTATTTATTTAATATGTGGACAAAATAGATAAAAATATAATACATGTATTAAGTATTTTATATGTTCATTCCTAAAGAGATATCTATTGGACCAGCAATTTGTTCATGTATTCATCAGAGTTTTTATGGACCAGGAAGTGTCTCAACACTGCAGGGCTGAAGATGATTAAAAAATACTAATCCATTTATTCATTGACTATCTATGTATTGAGAGTCTATGTTGGACTCTGTTTTAGAAGATGGGGATAGAACTGTGAATAAGATGGAGTCCTTTCCCTTACGGAGTTTACATTTTAGTGTGGACAAAAATGGTAAGAAAATAAATAGGAACATAATGCCAGGTAGTGTGAAACATTATGCCTCTCTGTAGCTTGAACTGCAGTTTTCTAAAGACTCAGTAAACCAGTTTCATGCAGCTTGTCATTTCAGAATAGTCGGCCAGGACCCAGGTACTGGACACTTGTTACTTCTCTGCATGGTGAAGACAGCATTTGATTTTTTATAATTAGTTACAGATTCTCACATGACTGTGTAGAAATTTGGCTCATATGTTTAGAGGGTGGTGGTAAGAGGAGCTACAGTCTTTGTGATGGAGGAGACCCCTTCACTGGTGGAAATGTTGACTTCATTACTATTCTAGTTGCATGTGGCTCATGTCTTCATTTCCCTTGTAATCTGAGTGAAAGCACATGAAAAGATCACACACTTAAAAGGTACAAGGTTAAAGCAATGATGCTTGGCAAAGCCTACTATGTGCAAATTATTGCTTTGGGTGTAGTGACTGTGATTTATTGAGAGCTAAAATCGAGTAGCTGAAATCTCTAAGAAGCTCTGATGCTTGTAAAAATAAGAATGCACACAATTGAAATATAACATAATTTGACCCCAGTGGTGGTGGATTTCTAATTTTTTTAATAGGCTGACTTTTCCTATAAAGTTGGTTTTATTCTCTTTGTGACATTACGCTGTAATTGGTTTGCCCAGTAGATGGGGATGGGATACATAATTTTCAAAAGCACTTGAAACCTCTCCCTTTAGTAGATTTGCTGTTCCATCTTTCATCTAAAAGTTTTTGGAATTGGGTACCAGCCAATTTTCCTTTTTTTTTGGCAGAAAGAGGGTGTAGAGTAAATAACCTTTGCTAAAACGTTTATAGGTCAACTATCCTAATAACCTTCTTAAATTGCAGACCCCCTAATTTCATATTTCATTTTTTCCCCTCAAAGGGAAAGCCTATGTGTTCTTTTCTTTATTCTGTTCTTGTTAAAATATTCTTCTCTGGGCATAGTCATTATATTTTTAGAAAAGCATAAAGGAGCCAGTATTCAAATCTGCTCTTAATTTCTACAAATATAGAAAAGCCTGCTGGGAAATGGATAATATGGTTCTCTCCTTGTCTGCTATGTAATATTGCCGTAAATCATGTAAATGGGGGAGGAGGTGGGGACTTAGGTGATTGTTTAGCTCTGGAAAAGAAGCTACTTCCTGCAGAAAGAGGATTTCAAATGGCCACATACCAAAGCTAACACATGCACAGGTTTCCTGTGGGCCATTTCCCTGTGGGCCATTTCCCCTTTGCTGAGTCTGACCCAAAGCCAAGGTGAAGGAAATTTTCCTCTTACGAAACCTCCAATCTCTATGGATCCAAGCTGATCACCAAGGTGATCACTATGTTAAGAAAGTTATAAAATATAGGCTATTGTGAACTTCTGAAGAATTTCATGAACTTGCTTTTAAGATATTTAATAAGGTTTGTTTTGGAAATTAAGAGAAAAAGGAAGAGTAAAATGGACAAGTTTAGATAAGGTATCACACTGGTAAGCTGTCATACTACAAACTTTTGAACACTTAAAAATATGTATACCTGAAAGAATTAAATTATGACTATGGTATGTCAACTGTCATACTTTAAAATATTTTATCCCAAATTTTGTCTTTTGGGGACATACTTTAAAACATTTCCAACTTAATTTTTATCTTTATTTTTACTTTTTAAAAACTATCAATTAAATTTTTTTTTTCCTTCAAGATACAGATTGCCTAGTAGATATTTAAACTCTTTTAATCCTTTCCTCCTGCCCACAACCCCAGGGAAATTAAAGTACAGTGGTACAGAACTGATTGTTACAGAAAAATGAAAGTTCAGAATGCTTATTAATTACAGCATTTTCATTTATGAATGGCATGAGATGAGTATAGGGAAGTGGTGGCAAGAACACGTCTTTCACCAGCTGTGTGATTAGTGGAAGTTTTTTTTTTCTATAAAAAAACAACTGTGAAGGATTACACTACATTTTAAAATGTTCACGATAAAAAGTTGATAGATCTGAGGCACATGTTGTGGAAAATCTCTGGCCCTAAAGCCTAGAGGACATTTCAGGGTATTTCCCCAGTATTATTCATTTGTTTTAAGGGGGTGGAAAAAATGCTACATTACAGATTGACGTACAAATTTTTCTCGTAATAACTGCAGTGAAGTCCTTGATTGCATGTTAAGCTAAGCTACCTGAGTCTCGCCAGGCCTGCACCCGACACTGACATTAGAGATCAGCCAGGCCCCTGTGCAGCTGGGGTGTTGCCTCCTGCATCACTCCCCCCGCGTGCCGGACAGGTCTTCACCTTTTCTTACCTGCATAGTGGTCAAACACAGTGGGCACATACTCCTCTGGGAAGGCGTCATTGGCATAGCTCATCAGCAGGCAGGTTTTTCCCACAGCGCCGTCCCCGACCACCACACACTTCAACATCTTCTTCTCCTCGCTGCCACCGTAGCTGCAGCTGCTGTCATTTCCCTCCTTGCAGTTCATTCTTGCGGCTCCAGCTGCTGTGACTGTGCTGCTGCTGTTGCTGAGTCTCCTGCTTCTCCCAAAGCCCATGGAACGGTGGGAAGCCAGAGCCAGGCTGAGATCACTTTGCCTTACTTTGGGTATCTGGGACCATGCAGACTTGTCCGAGGCAGCTGGCATGTGCCCTCCCGCTTCCCATGCTGGTGAAGAAAGGTAACACTTACTTGGGAGAATTATTAAAAGGGTATGTCCCTTTTTCCTATCAGATTGAGTTCAGAAACCCTCATTTTCACTGAGTTCTAGAGGCTTCCTGGAAGTCTGGAAATTTCAACAGCCTGAGGGTTTCACTCTGCTCTCCCTCTCTCCAGCCTGGCCGAAGACACGGTGGAATTTTGCTGAATTTTCCCCATTTTCCACTCCACATCTAACATGGAGGAAAGCTGGGCTTTTTAATGGAGTTTTCCCCTTGCTTCCTCCAGCTTGCCGAGTGTCAGGAAATCATGGGTTTCCTGCTGCATTCCATATTAGGATCAGTGGGCTGGGGAAGGCTGCAACAATGGGAGCTCTGTGTGTGTGTGTTTGTACTTCTGGGGAATGCTGCCAGGACATGGAATGGGAAAACACTAGGGGTCCCGCTGCAGACTCAAGCTGTCAGACTTCCTGTTTCGTCCACTACTGGGAGGCTGTTTGCCTGTGGCTGGCTGGGAAGAGGCTGATGAAAGGATGGAAACTGGGGAGTACTGTCTGCCACAGAGAAGGGGAATGGTTTAAGTGAGCAGGGAGAACCACACCAGCTGGGCAGGATAACACATGACATCATTCCTCACTCAGCCACCAGTTAAAACCTCTGTAAATTAAAAATGGAGAGTTCTTCACGTACTTAAACGAGAAAACTTAAGCAATTCTTCCCTGCAATGAAGAAAAAACAGAAACTCTCCCGCAGTTACATTGTTTCAAAGGGAAACACACATCACAGGTGTAGTATGTGTGGTCAGGTTTATAAGTTGCCACAGTTGAGTGCAATGCTCAGACAAATGTGTATTCCAGACACAAACATTTTAATGGTCATAGCACATAAGAAATCAATCAGACGTGGGATATTTGCATCTTCTTATCAGTGAGTAAACACATGTGTGCTTGGCACACCCTTACTCTTGGAAATGAGAGTGTGGGATGGCTTTATTGGTTTGTTTTAGGCTCCCAAATACTGCTTTTACTTGGACAGTTCCCTTTTTGTTTAGTCCCATCCCCTTGGGTCAGCCTGGCCCTCTTCAATCGCAAAGGAGCCATTGGCTGCTGATTGATCTGTCTGTTGGGTCCCTCAGAATGGAGCCCCTTCGCAGCTCTGCGCTTGTTTAATGTGCTTGGTCGTAAAAACAGAGGTGGAGCCCTGCAAATGATTTTGACAACTGGGTCAAGCTCCTTTTTGATGGGGAAACTTTGTGTCTTTGAGGTTTTTGAGCACTGATTTTTTAAGTATTCAGATTATTATCCAATTGATTTGAAGATTTATTTACATATTTATTTTTATTGTGGAGAGGGTGGGAGAGAAGTCTCTCTCTATGTATCCACATATATATACTACTGGGTAATACAACAGATACAGCCCTAGATTCTTCTGTTTTGGATTATAGTAACATTTCCCATAGTACTTAATGTCCTGATATCTTTCCTGTAAAGGGTTGGTGTTTCAGCCAGGTTATTGTGTATCTACTAGCTCATGTTGCCATAACAAATGACTCCCAGTGCTCAGTGATATAGAATAATGTGTATTTCTTGCTGACGTGTCTGTATTGCATATTTTCGTCACCTTCATTCAGGCTGGTGGAGCAGCCACACTGGGAACATTGATGATCACCATGGCGGAGGAAGAAACTGACGTGGTGAGATGGCACTGGCTTTCAGTGCTTCCTTCTGGAGGTGGCACAGCTGTCACTCGTTGTAAAGCAAGTTACATACCCTTGCTAGGTACGACAGGGTCAGAAGTATGATCCCACCACGTGCCAGGAAGGAGAGAACTAAGTATCGGTGAACAGCCTGAATCGATTAGAGGTGGTTTAGAAAGCCAGAGCTCATCTAGGTGAGGTTCATGCTTACTGCTGTTCGGGAGCATCAGAAGGCACCCGTGACTGCATAGGATTTATATAATTGTGTTTTCAACTAGTCTGCCTGAAACACTGGAATAAGTGGTAATGAAACTGTGATTTGATGACTTAGATTTTTTTTTTCTAGAAAATAGGCTCAAGCATGAGAGTGGCAGCCAAGTCTGTTTGTGCAGGTGAAGGAGTGACTGACAGTGTCCTAACTCCATCCTGAAGATGAACAGGACCACTCTGAGCACGATGTCATGATGCGTGTTTGGCAGACCATTGACGGTGTTCTGCCTTTAACCTTGTCTCTGAGATTAGGCAATAAATGTGGCATGGGCTAAATACTCCATTCAAATACAGAGTTCTCAAACATGGCTGCCCAGCCTGCATTCCTACATTACAGATGTGCCCCAGCCCACTGATCACTTGGTCTAAGAAAAAACTGAGAAATTGGATTGGATGACATTTTGCCACATTGTGTATAATCTAAGCCTTGGGCCATCAGACACAGACATTTATGTTCATGCTGATGGCTCTGTGGACTATGGTGACGGGACATTCACGGTGAAGGAGATGTACTGCAGCCCGTTGTGGGTCTTTTCAAAGGATCGGTACATCTGCCGGATTGGATTGTGTACAAAGAACGGTTAAGGCCGTTGAGAACGTTGGTTCTGTTTCTCAAAATAAACTTGTTTTGTCATTCTTACTGTCGCCCCCAACTGAATATTTTATAGGGAAAAATATTTGAGACATTCTGGTACCAATGGCAAAAAAGTTAGAATTTTAAAAGCCTGCTCATTATATGGATCACTTTGTCCATGTGAGAATAAATCTTTTTAAATGTTAAAAGATAGACCTGAAGCAGAATAACAGAATTAAAAAAAAAAGAGACAGTTGGGCATTGTTCTTGTAGGTCCCTCAGTTCATAGAATTGTGATTACTTGTCCTGGCAGAATGGTCAAGAGTGTACCTGATCCGCAGGCGTTTATAGGTGCGCATTTAGAAGTGGTATGCAGACCATTTGCTGAACTGTTCTTTACCAGATGCCTGCACTTTAGGGTCCTGGGCCAAGTGAATGACTGAGCAGTGGTTTCATAGCCATTAATTACTTGGTTTACCTCAAGCACCAAGTTTACACAAACTTACCAGGACGTGGTGGAGTCCTGCTGAGTGGCATTTCCTGCTTGTTCTAGGAGATTTTAAGTCCTTGGCTCCGTCCTGTCCTCTGAGCTTTGGCTTCCCATGAATTTTGCCAAAAGCTGACAGAACATCTTTGCATACAATTCTGACTCCTCTGATTGTTTCCAGTTTTAGTGTGACTAAAAACAAACAAAAAACCCCCATACAAACAAAAAAACAAAACAAAAGCCCAGACTTTCCTCCTGTTTTTTTTTTTTGTCTTTTGTATGTGAAACTCAAAGCTAGTCAGGGAAATAATGCATTGGATCAGATACTCTGGTTCTGGATCAGCCTCTGCAGAGGAGACTGCTTTCATTCCCGTCTGAGGAATGTGGGCTGTGCTGTGGTTACTGTGGTCCCGAGTGCCAGCCCTGTCACCCTCATTTCAGAGGAAGTGCTCTCTGAGGCTAGTATGGAAGTGAGGCCTCTACTGGTGGTCGATCTGGTGTGAGGCAGGAGGGGCTGCTAGTTGTGGGAGTTCTGACATAAATCTCCCATGGGGCCTACACCTCAGGATCAGTCGGGACACTCGCAAAACTGAACAGACTGTCCTGGGACTAGCTTGGACAGGAACCACCCTTCCCCAGGTGGGTGGGTCATTGTCATCGGGGACACTCATTCCTTAAAGCTTTCCTTAACCCCAGAAATAATTTTACAATTGACGCTGGTGTAATATAGCTCCTCTCACAGTTATGCTAGAAAATTGAACGAGTGTTCTGAGAAGCAGAGGTTGTTCTGTGAGGCAGTAGTGTAAGCCATTAAACCCAGGGGGCTGAATTCTGCTCAGATGCCACCCTCCTTCCCTCCAATGCCAGAGTAAGCATGGTGCCCACTGTAGCTGAATCTGGACGTGGCTGCTGAATCCTTCCCAAACCTGTGCTCCAGGCATCTGTCACAGACTGATTGGCGTGTAAAGTAAAATCCTTTCCTAACCCTGTTCAGCCTTCCCCAGATAGAGAAAGCAACGCTTCCTGTAAAATCAAGGAGGAAGGAGAAAAGGGAGATGGATCTTCTGACATTTAACAAACAACTGTTGTGTGAAAAATTTTGCACACTTATGACATTCAGGCCTTTCAATCACAGGGGTAGGTGTCATGACTTCCACTGTTCTGAATGGAAACAGTCTCAGGCCCAGAGTCACAGAGGTGGTAGGTTCAGTGATGGAGCAGGGATTCACGTCCAAGTCTGAATCTGAAGGCCATATCACACTTGCTCTTCAAGCCTTTGTAGGATCATTGCTAATAATCAATTAGTTATATGATTTTAAATGTATAATGTAGGGATGGGTAATGGCTGGGAGTACCGTTTACTGTGAATTTATTAATTCCTGCAACAGATGTTTATTCGGCAGTTCCCAGGCACTAGGAGTATTGTGGTGAACATATCAGATAAAAAAATTATTGCCCTCTGGAACTTCTAGGGGGAGGAGGGAAATAATTAACACTGAACATAGTATGTATGTGAATTATCTCCATAGGTGACAGGTACTATGGGAAAATAAGAAGACTGTAGCAAGATGAGGATAATTGGCCTGGGAAGAGGGGTGGATTCTCAAAGACTGAATGTTTAGTAAGGAGTATCTGAGATGTGGGGGAAGAATATTTTAGACAGCGGGACTAGCCCATTCTAAGGCCCTAACGTGAGGGTATCCCTAGAGTGTTCGAGCTCCATGTGCCTGGAACACAGTGAGCGAGGGGTAAGTGATGGAGGGTGCAGAGTGCCAGGCCGAGGAGCCCCTTAGGTCATGGTATGGACTTCAGCCAAGTGTGATGGGGAGCCACCGAAGGGCTGGAGCAGAAGAGTAAAAAAGGCTTCATTGCTGAGAATTTGTTTTTTTCCTTGGAACATGATGATGTTCCTCACCAGACACAGGAAAAAAAACACCCCACCAAAATTATGTGTTATTGGGGTAGATTTGAAAATCTTAGATGCTATAGGAGAACCTGACAAAATGCTGTCAGAGTGGATTGAGAATTGGTTCAGATTGCTAACCTTTCAGCTTTGCTGTGTGATGTGTTCCTTGACTTAGCACCTGACAGAGCTTTGAAAGTGGTCTTCGGTGAAAAGTCATGCTGTGATTTTCGGGTCCTCTGCTTAATCCGGTGATGAGCCCTCTGAAAGACCCATCCTAGATTGCCATTCCTGATGTCCACAGTTGTGACTTAGGATTTTACAGTTTATTGGGAATGAAATATCAGAAAATAAACCATCTATATGTGGATGGGAACTGATCTAAGTTGTCACAACATTGGATACCTTGGTGAAAATTGGGAACAATATTCTACTTCTCAGTTATACATAACCATTGCTGTTTTGTTTTTAGATAATATTTTTATTATTTAATATTGAGATGAACTTTTGTTTTCTTAACCTAAAATTCATGACACTGTGTCAACTGACTGCCCATCAAAAGCCAGGGTTACCCTAGGCTAGGTCATGCATACAGCCTTTGGAAAAATGTTTGGACTGTATCCAAGGGTCCTGGGAAGCCACCAAAATGTAGGGAATGACATGCTCTTGTCAGTGTTTTTAACAGAGATCCTCCAGTTGTTGTATTGAGTAGAGAGATGCAAATGCGAAATTGGGCAGATCAATTAAAGGCGGGTCTACTTGAGAGGTGATGATTGCTGGGACTGCAGGGGTATCAAGGTAGACAGTAATATTGGACAATTATTGAGTACTTACTGTAAGAATCCTATGAAATAGATACCAGTATTGGTCCCAATTTTACAGATGAGAAGACAGGCACCGTGAAGCAAAGTACTAACTTATCCAAGGCCACACAGCTCTGAGATTAGAGCTTGGATTTCAATCCAAGTAATTTGATTCTACAAATCACAGCTTCAGTCTATATTAACTTGCCTTTCTTAAGTGGACATGAGGAAGGGAGATAAAGGCATATTAGAGACAGGATCAGGAGGACTTAGTAACTGATTGGCTGTGGGGGTGAGGAAGGTGATAATGCAGGGGTGCTGCCCATGTTTCTCCTTGAATCGACCAGAAGAAGTCAATATTTATTGAAACAGAGACTGGCAGACACGCAGATATGGAGGGGAAAATCAAGAGTGCAGTTTGGCATGTACAGGTGACGGTTCCTGTGAGACATCTAAGTGAAGATACTTAGTAGGCTGTGGCCCATGTGGCATTGCAGCCAGGAGAGTTCAGGGCCGGAGATACCATCTGGGAACCAGCAGTTCACTGGAAACTGTGATTGTGCTTTCAGGTGGCCCACCAGCGATACCGTATTCGATACGTACCGGTTCCCAGTGCTATGCTGACGGAGTGGATTAGCAGAGAAGCCATGGATCTTTGGATCTGAGGTGTGCTGTATATTATAATACGGACTCGTGCCACCCAAAGTTTAGCTTTCTGGATGTAGGTGGTTAATAATGTTCACTCGAAACAGTCTCGTGCCTCAGACATTTCCCATGAAACTACTGTGAAAGAAAAGCACTCTGAAAAAAAAGATAGCCACTTCAAACATGTGCATGAATACTTAAAATTATCACTGTAATGAATAGCTCTTAGTTTGCTGAGACATAAACATCATTCTTTTCAACTCTGGACCTCACCAATATTATTAATCAAGATGGTATTGAAAACAATAACTTATTTTATGTTTTAAGCATCAATAACCTCATGTTTTAAAAGTTACATTTAGGCATTTTTAAATTCATTAAAGAAGAGTTACAAGACTAGTGCAAAGAACTCTTATAAATTCTTTACCCAGATTCACCAGTTATTAACATTTTGTCACATCTGCTTTATTATGCCTTCTCTCTTCATACATAGTATTTTCAGAACCTGTGTTGCAAACATTACATTCTATTACTTCTAAATACTTAAGCATGTATTTCCTAAGAGTGCACTCATTTAGCAAATTCAGGAAATATAACATCTGGATCATTTGAAGTTTAAATTCAAATTTGTAAATAGCCATAACTGAAAAATAAAAAAAAAAAACATTCCCCCAAATCCCAGATTTCTTCATAGCAATTTCTCCCTCAGTAGAGGATCCAATGTAAGAACATGCATTTCATTTAGTTATTTTGTCTTTTTAAATCTTTCATTTGGATAGTATCTCAGACTTTATTTGTCTTTCAAGGTGTACATTTTGAAGCACACGGGCTAATGTTTTTTAAACGTGCCTCACTTTAGGTTTGTCTGATGGGTCCCCAGGATCAGATGCAGGCCATGCATTTCTGGTAGGAGAACTATGGGAGTTGGGGTCCTACTGTTCTCAGTGTATCGTGTCTGGAGGCAAATGATGCTGTTTTACCTGATTATTAATGATGTTAACTTTGGCGCTTGGATGAAGTGGTATTTGCCAAGTTGCCTCGTAATAAAGTTATAATAATATTAATTAGTCTAAAGGAGTTAAATTTTAAGGTAAAACTTTCCTCCTAAAAGCTATATTTTACAACTCAAGATCTGGTTTGCCAATTGCCAGATCTGTAGGAAGGAGATGCATTAGGAATCTAGCAGCCAGCTAATGGGATCTGGGACCAATATTTATTTGCTTAGCATCTGATGCTCTGATTTACATCTCTCAACCATGCCACAGGGCCGAGTTGGACCTCGAGTTGGACCTTCCGTGTTGGAAGGGTGGTGGTGTGAGCTCATGTTCACAGTGTGGTCCCAGCCATTCTGAGAAGGGAACATCTGGTCTCCGTGCCACCCCTGCTTTCACGTACAATCCAGTTCTAAAGAGAGGCTGCCTGATTTTTATTCAGTACACATCCAAATTATTTCACATACATTTTCATTGCCTTATTTCCCCCCTTTCCATGGACTCTAATATTCTTAGTATCCTGAAATTGGGAATTAGCCTTTTTCCTTGTCCCTTATTCCCTACATTCATCAATCTTAGAATGCCAAAATAGACCTTAAAACATAAAAATCTACTCATATAAACATGAAGAAATGTACAACTGGATTTATTTTCATTTTATTCTTGGATTAAATAATTATTCTCTCAGACCTGTTATCAGTTTTAACAGAAATTCTGTAACAACCACTAAAAGCAATGTATCTGTGTAAGGCTTTATGCACATTTCAATCCATTTTTATTTTATAAACTTCTAATGAGTCATCCAGTATGAATTTTGGCAGCCTAGTGTAAAATAGTACAGTTCTGTGATTTTCTAGACTTTGGTAACATCGGGACACGTTTTGCCTTGTTCCACATCTCTTCAAAGCTCTCAACAAGTTTACGGAAATTCTTGCTGCTTAAGGACAACCCTAAATGAGATTTCAGAAAGAATTCCTTTCAGGCATAAATATTTAAACAAAGCATTCATTCTTAATTCCCTTCCATAAAAATTAGCTTTCCAGTTCTCTGTTTCCAGTTATTTAACCCTCAAGTGAACTTCATTGGGTTAAAAACAATGAGGGAAAATTTATTCCATTTAATCATTCCATGATTGACCCCCAAGCTAATGGAATGAACCACAACATAGAAAGTATGCTTTATGCTGTTAAGTAGTGTATCAAATTCCATAAAAAACAATTGCCTTATTTACTATTAGTAATTAAAAGATATTGAATCTCCAAATTGAAACAGGAAGCTCATTTGGCCAAGAACTGAAACTGTACACGTGGAAAACATACGTTGCTGACATGAGCAACTCCTCTTAGGTTGGATGCTTTGAGTGCTCTTAGAACCCTTGTCAACTAAAGTCACAATTGTGAAAAATATTTTTTCATAGCCTCAAATACATTATGCCTTGTAACAAATTATAAGAAATTCTCTTGTGCAACATTGTTTTAGACTGTCTTATAGTGGTTAACTTCAGCAAGACAGCTTTTCTGTAAGAGAATATTGAAAGGCACTAATAATTTTTAAAAATTACTTTATTGTTGTTCAATTACAGATGTCTGCATTTACGTCCCACCTCTCCCTCCCCATCCCAGCCATCCCCTCCTCCCCCACCCTGCTTCTACTCCCCCCCTTGGTTTTGTCCATGTGTCCTTTATAGTTGCTCCTGAAAACCTTCCCCCTTTCCCCCCATTATCCCCTTCCACCTCCCCTCTGGTTACTTTCAGATGGTTCTTAATTTCAGTGTCTCTGGTTATATTTTGCTTGCTTGTTTCTTTTGTTGATTAGGTTCCAGTTAAAGGTGAGATCATATGGTATTTGTCCCTCACCATATGGCTTAATGCACTTAACATAATTCTCTCCAGTTCCATGCATGCTGTCATGAAGGGCAGGAGCTCCTTCTTTCTTTCTGCTGTGTAGTATTCCATTGTGTAAATGTAGGATAACTTTTTTATCTATTCATTTACTGATGGGCACTTAGGTTGCTTCCAGCACTTGGTTATTGTAAATTGTGCTGCTGTAAACATTGGGATGCATAGGTTCTTTTGGATTGGTGTTTCAGAGTGAAAGACATTAATAATTTTATAATGTTCCTATCAATTCCCCTTTATAAAAAGAGTATCAACTAATTCCTAATTGACCTCAAGCATTATTTAAAACTAAGGCACAGAGGGTTTATTAGTTAGGTTAAGAGTAAGATACTGTAACAAAGAAACTGTGAATAATACTGTGACTTGAAGAGCATGGAAGCATATTTCTCTTTCTGAGTCTAGGATATGGTCATGTTGGTTCCATGTACTTATTCAGGAAACCACGTTCCTTTCACTTGTTTCTTTACTATTTTCTAGAATTTTGTCTCTCTTTGCTTGGTTGAAACTAGGCTTTGGGCATACCCATGTTCCAATTCCTCAGAGAGGGAAGAGGAAATGAAGAAGTGCATGTCTGATGTCTTTAAGGTCCAGACCAAGAAATGACACACAATTTGTCCTGCTTACCTTCCTTAATCACATGGTTACTAAATGTAAGGGAGGCTGGGAAATGTGGTCTAGCTGGGCAGTCTTGTACCCATTGGAAATTGCACTACTGTGGAAGATGGGGTGGGCATCTAGCTCACCAGAAAGGCTGGGTAACTTGCCTAAGGTCACACAGCTAGTAAGTGGAAGAATAAGTGGAATTCAAACCCAGGCAGTCTTATTCTTTAAATATTGGCCTTAAATATTGTTTCAGTCCTCATTACTGTATAACGACAACCATAAAATGTCTGTCTGTTGGCTGGGTGGCTCTTCTGTTGTCTACAGTCTCTCTTGTGGTTACATTCAGCTGGTGGATTGGTTCAAGGCTAGGTTCAACTGGACCTAGTTAGAGTGGGGCACCTTCATTTTCTTCTTGTGGCTTCTTGACTAGCTTGGCCTTCCCTTACAGCACTGTATTCTCAAGGAATCATTCTGATGAGGAAAGTTTGGGAGCATGGATATAGAAACAAACTGTAAGTCCCCAGAAAGCCTGGCATTGGAGCCACATGTCTTCACTTCTATTGCATTCTTTTAATAGAATCAAATCAGAGGGCCAATCCAGATTTAAGGGGGTGGGGGATCCAGAGCTTTATGAGAGTAGTGGAAAACTCTGATGTCAATGGGTATATGGGATGGGAGCTACTGTTGTGACTGTCTTTCTAAAAAATTTACAGAAAATACTGGGAAATTCCATTTCTCAAAATCTAGGACTGATAAGTGCCTAGGGGAGTGACAGCCTGACAGATGCTCTGATTTAGTCTTGAAATTCACATAACAGATATATGGGATCTGTGGTCTTTTCGTTTTCACTCTACCCTAAGGGAAGATCATAACAGAAAGTGTACAGAGTTAGACTAAGAGACTAAGAAAGAACGTTTGGTCTTGAATGGGCCATTGGCTTCCTTTGGTATAATATGTTACATTTGGGGTGAGTTCAAGGAGCTAGGGGGTTTAATGAGTAGATATGTGTTAGTTCTTAGAGAGAGCTTGAGGTTGGGAATGAGTTCATTTGGGGAAAACAGGAGAAGATGCACCCTGGATTAAAAGACCTGGATCTAAGGGCTAGGATGCCTCTAACATTAGAGGGAGAGTCTGTGAGAAGCAGAGAACCTCTCAAGAGCAAAGCAGAGGGACCAGAGTTGTTTCAAGTAAGAGTCAGGGATGTGGGCAGCAGTCAACAGTGGGAAGTAAAGTTCACTGGGGATCATGGTCAAGGGAGGTTACTTGCGACTGGGAGCATGGAAGAGGAAGAGGTTGAGAAGAGCTGAAATCTCACATGGAAACCTGAGATAAGTGATTTCTGAAATCTACAAGTGCAGTGAGTGCCTCCCATTTATGCTCACATTCTTAGAGGCAAATTAGTTTTAGACACGTGTTAGATACTCATAAATGTTTATTTAAGTAAAGTGATTTTAAACTGAAGAAGTGAGAAAATTCCTAACAAAATCTAGCAGTAGTGGGTGCTAACAAAAAGGCCAGGAGGCTAGTTGGTAGTGAATGATCAGAATCTGTGATTTTGAAAATCAAGGGAAGGGAGGATTTGTCTCTGCATGTTTCATGGGGAGGGGTGCTTGAAAGAGCCATGGTAGCTCTCTGCTTTGGTCTCTGATCTGATGGGGAACACAGTCTCCATGTGCTTGTTCTTGGGCTCTTGTAGGACATAATTTGACTCTCAGTAAAAACCAAATTCATGAAACAGTGGGGCATGTTAAAGATTTTTTTTTTTATTTAAATGAATGTTCAAGTACAGTTTTCACCCCCTTACTCCCATTCAAGTCCTCCCATCCCCCCACCTCCCACTCAATCAAGCCCTCCCACCCCCCTCCC
>PVIA01013263.1:0-33114 GCA_004024845.1 Tonatia bakeri | reverse complement strand
CTGCTGGGACTATATCCTAAGAATCCTAAAACACCAATCCAAAAGAACCTTTGCACCCCCATGTTCATAGCAGCACAATTTACGATAGCTAAATGCTGGAAGCAACCTAGATGCCCATCAGTAAATGAGTGGATCAAAAAACTCTGGTACATTTACACAATGGAATTCTATGCAGCAGAAAGAAAGAAGGAGCTCCTACACTTTGCAACATCATGGATGTAATTGGAAAGCATTATGCTAAGCGAAATAAGCCAGGCAGTGAAAGATAAATACCACATGATTTCACCTTTAACAGGAACTTAAACAACAAAACAAAGAAACAAGCAAAATATAGTCAAAGACACTGCATTAGGGGACAGGCAGGAAGTGGCCAGAGGAGAGAGAAGAGGGAATTTCAGGGGAAAAGGGGAAGGGTTTGCAGGAACAAAGTTAAAAGACACATGGATAAAACTAGGGGGAGGGTGGTAATGGGAGGGAAGATGGGAGGGGGGTGGGGGCTTGATTGGGAGTAAAGGGGAGAAAAATGTACTTAAAATAAAAAAATAAAAAATAAAAAAAATAAAAATAAAAATGGGTCAATAAATAGTAAGTATGTCATGTAGCCATGGTAAATAATAAATGAAATAATTTATGGGAATGCTTACAGTAGTGCCCGACACATAATAAATGCTTAATAAATGTTAGCTATTGTACCTTTTGTTATTGTTATTAATAATAGTATAATACCTTTCCTGAGTCTCAGCTTCCTTTCATTCTCAGTCAAATGGGAACAATAAGGCTTAACCACAGAAGGGTTGTTGTGAGGATTAACTGTGGTAATGTTCATAAAAAATACACAACACACTCTAAAGGTTTGTCCAAAGTGGAAAAATGGAAAGGATCACAGGAGGCAATCATAGGTATAGAAACCAAAAGTGACAACCTAGAAAATGCTTTCTTTTGGCTTTTAAATACATCACACTTATATGGCTTTTTCTCCCAACACATCTACTTGCTAATTTTTCCCCTACTGCTAATTTTAAAATGCATTTGAATTCTCTGTACATAAACTGAATAACAGTGGAGGGAGACAACCAACAGTGTAACTACATGGAATTAAAATTTGTTGGAGGCTTCCAGGCAAAAAGAGTGGCTAAAGAATGTATATTTGATTTTCCCACCTACACCCATCATTCCTATTGTGACAGAAATGACCTAAGAGAAGATTCTGCATGGCTAAAGAAAACATCATCAAAATGAAAAGGTAACCAACACTATGGGAAAACATATTTGTCAATGATACTTTGGACAAGGGTTTGATCTCCAAAATATATAAAGAACTCATATGCCCCAACACCAGGAAGACAAACAATCCAATTTAAAAATGGGCAAAGGACCTGAACAGATATTTCTCCAAGGAGGACACACAGATGGCCTGTAGACATATGAAAGGATGCTCAGCATCACTAGCCTTCAGAGAGATGCAAATTAAAACCACAATGAGATGCCACTTCACACCAGTGAGAATGGCCATCATAAACACATCAACAAACAACAAGTGCTGGATTGGTTGTGGAGAAAAGGGAACATTAGTGCACTGTTGGTGGGAATGCAGACTGGTGCAGCCACTGTGGAAAACAGTATGGAATTTCCTCAGAAAACTAAAAATGGAACTGCCTTGTGAACCAGTGATCCCACTGCTGGGATTATATCCTAAGAATCCTGAAACACCAATTCAAAAGAACCTATTCACCTCAATGTTCATAGCAGCATTATTTACAATAGTCAGGTGCTGCAAACACCTTAAGTGCCCATCACTAAATCAGTGGATCCAAAAACTGTACATTTACACAATGGAATACCATGCAGCAGAAAGAAAGAAGGGACTCCTACCTTTCACAACAACATGGATGGAACTGGAGAGTATTATGCTAAGTGAAGCCAGGCAGTGAAAGACAAATACCATATGATCTCACCTGTAAGTGGAAACTAATGAACAAAAATAAATTAACAAGCAAAATAGAACCAGAGGCATGAAAACAAGGAAAAGACTGATAGTGACCAGAGGGGCAGGGGCAGGGTAAGAGAGGAATGAAAGGGAAGGGTCTAATCAAGGAACATGTGTAAAGGACCCACGGACATGGACAACAGGGTGGGAATTGACTGTGGGAGTGGAGGTGGGCGGGACAGGGGAGAACAATGGGGTAAAAAGTGGGAAAACTGTAATTGAACAACAATAAAAAAATTGTATAGTTAAAATGTGTGTGTGTAAGGTAAGGGAGTAGAAACTCCATCAGGATTTCTCTTCTTAAATGTCATCTCTGACCTTGACCTTTTGTGGGCCTTATCATCCTCCCTGAGTTCATAAACTGTGATCTGCAGTATCAATACTCCTTCCCTTTCCACTGACCTCTCCTTTATGTTCTTAAACTTAAATCAGTTTCCCAAATCCTGACCAAATCTTCATTTAAATCAGTGGTTCTCATAGTTAGCTTTTCAAATCACAATTGCCTGGAAAGCTTGTTAAAATGCAGATCCCTGGGCAATATCCCAGTTTCTGATTCAGGAGGTCTAATAGAGGCCTAAAAATTTGTTTGCATTTTCTGTTCTTAAATGAAACTTAGGTTGCTGGTCCTAGGGCCATAATCTGAGAACCACTAACTCAAACCCTTTGCCCCCTCTAACTACCATCCAATTTTCTCCTTCCTTCCCATAGCCAATAACTTTTTAAAAAACATTGTTAATGTTTAAATGTCTTTTTAAACATTCTTCTTTTAAAATCTTTTTGAAATCACACAGTAATACTAACACATAATCAATGTGTTAAAATTAATGAAAAGAAACTGACATCTTCCTATGTTGCTAGAGGAAATAAAAATGGTATACAGCCCTGGCTCTTGTGGCTCAGGTGGTTGGAGCGTTGTCCTGAAACCAAAGGGTTGCAGGCTTTATTCCTGGTCAGGGCACATGCCTAGGTTGTGGGTTTGGTCCCCAGTCCAGTCACATAATGATCCCTGGTCCAGGCACATGGGATCCCTGGTCTGGGCACTTATGCGAGGCAACCAATCAATGATTATCTCTTGCACCAATGTTTCTCTCCCTCTCTTCCTCTCTAAAAGGCAATGAAAGAATGTCCTTGGATGAAGATAATTTTTTTAATGGTATACATAGCTGCTTTGAAAAAAAGGCAGTTCCTCAAAAAGTCAATAGAATTACCATATGGTTCAGAAATTCCACTTCTAATTATATTCCCAGGAGAACTGAAAACATATGTCCACACAGAAACTTGTACACAAGTGCTCATAGCAGCATTATTCACAATAGCTGAAAAGTGAAAATGACCCAACTGTCCACTAATGGGTGAATGGATAAGTAAAATGTGTCATATCCATACAGTAGAATATTATTTGTCAAGAAGATGGAATGAAATAGTGATATATGCTACAATGTGATAAAAGAAGCCAGATGCAAAACCCCACATATTGTATGATTCCATTTATATGAAATGTCCAGAATAGGCAAATCCCTAGAAATGGAAAATAGATTAGTGGGTGTTTATAGTCGAAGGTGGGAATAAGGAATAACTGCAAATAAGCACAAGGGATCATTTTAGGAAGATAGACATGTTTTAAAAATTGGATTTTAGTGATAATTCACCACACTGTAAACTTACCAAAACTCACTGAATCGTACACTTAAAACCGGTGAATTTATGATGTGTAAAGCTGTGTGCACTTCTTCATGCACCTCCCTTTGAGATTATCATGCCATCTACTTTTTATGCCCACCACTTTACTAAGTTTGATTTTTTGAAAGTCACTTGTTAATCCAAACTGTCAAAGCCAGTAGCAGTCCTCTTCTTATCCTTTGTGATGGTGCACTGGCATACTTCTACCACTAAAGCCACTTGTTCCTTTGGTTTCCTTGCTGGTTCTTCATCCTCATCCCACCCTATGCTGGGTGATCAATAAGTCTCCTTCAAAGTATCCATTTGTCTCCCTCACTAACTTCAAATTCAACATAACTCAACTCAAACTTATCACCTCCACCAAACCAGCTCCCCTTCTCACCTGCCCTAGCTATGTCAATAACTTTTTCCAAGTCACCAGGCTTTGGAGTTACTTTTGACTTATCTCCTTTCTTTCCCAAATTTCAATCATCAAGTTCTCTCTACTTTTCTCTCAAAAGGTGTTACATATTTGTGAGCAAATAATCTAAACAGGACACATGAGAAGCAATGCAAATATTAAATAAATACATGAAAAAAAGTCAAACTAGAATAATCAAAGTAAGCAAATTAAAATTATGATAGGTAGCATTTACATCTATTGCACTAGAAAAGGAAAATTATCTGTGATGGTAAGATTTTGGTCAACTGGTATCCTCATAAATTGCCAGCAGCAGTGTAAACCACCTCCTAGCAAAGCTGTTTGGTGAAACAATAAGAATGTTCATATTCTTTCAAATTGTAATCCCAACTCTAATAATTATTTTTAATGAGATAATTCAAAATGAGAAAAAGATTATACCTATACATATTTTCTGCAGCATTACTTTATAATAGCAAGAAATTGGAAATAATCTTGTTATCCAACAACTTGGGAATGATTAAGCAAATTAAAGCACATTAAGCTAGTTAAATATTATGCAGCCAATAAAATTTATAACTATTGGGGAAGCCTGTACAGCAATATGCAAAACTGTTCACCAAATAATGCTTAGTGGGGAAAAAAGAACAGGACAAATAAAATTACATCTACATAGTTATTTAACCATGCCAAAATATCTCTATACCTATAGATAAAAGTTGGCAGAGAAATGAAAACATTCAGGGTGTTAGGATGGTAGAACTAAAGCTACTTTTTCTTCTGTTTTTAATTTCCTGTAATATCATTTTCATAATAAACAAATATTTCCCCCAAATATCACACACATTTATCTATTTTTTCTACACCACCACCACCTCAACCCAGAGCCACACTCTTTCATGCCTGGATCACTGCCCATAATTGGCCTCTTTTCAACCCATCTTGGCTGCAAATGCTGCCAAGTTTTCTAAAGTGCCACATTTACCATGTCACTTACCTGATTGATAACCTTTAATTGCTTCCATGTTTGTGATCCTATGTAGTTTTTTTATTTAATCATTTAAATTTTTGTCCATTGCCATTTATTCCCTTTATGTCCCCCTCCCCACAGCAGACACGACACTGTTGTCCACGTCCATGAGTCTTTTTCCCTTTTGCTCAATCCATCCACCCCCTAATCTCCCCTCCTTAGCTGTCATCCTGCTAGCTATGAATCTATCTCTATTTTTCTTATTTACATCACTTTGTTCATTAGATTCTACATATGAGTGATCCTATCTTATTTTTAGGGCCTGCTGATTCTTGTCCAATACTTTGCTATTTGTCCTTTTTTCTCTGCTGTTACTGCTGCTGCTCTTCCTACCTTTCCTCTTACTCCTCCTTCTCATTATTACAACTAATATTTAATGAGGGTTTAAGGTACCAGGTTGTGTTCTAAATCATTGACATATATTAACTAATTTAATCCTCACAACAATCACATGAGGTAGATAAGGAAACTGATGGGAGAGAAAGAGAGGGAGAGAGGATGAAAAGGAGATAGGGAGATATCATTTGCAAATATATTTTCCCATATGGTTGGTTCCCTTTTCATTTTGCTGATGTTTTTTATCAGTGCAGAAGCTTTTTATTTTGATGAAGTCCCATTTGTTTATTCTTTTCTTCATGTCCCTTGCTCTAGGGGAAATATCAGTGAAAATATTGCTGTGTGGAATATCTGAGATTTTCCTCCCTATGTTCTCCTCTAGGACTTTTATGGTATCACAACTTATATTTAAGTCTCTTATCCACCTTGAGTTTATTTTTGTGTATGGTGTAAGTTGGTGGCCAAGTTTCATTTTTTTTTGCATGTAGCTGTCCAGATCTCCTAACACTATTTGTTGAAGAGGCTATTTTTATTCCATTTTATGCTTCTGCCCCCTTCATCAAATATTAATTGACAGTACAGACTTGAGTTTATTTCTTGGCTCTCTAATCTGTTGCATTGATCTATGTGTCTGTTTTTATGCCAGTACCAGGCTGTTTTGATTACAGGAGCCTTGTAATATAGTTTGACACCAGGCATTGCAATCCCTTCTACTTTGTTCTTCTTTCTCAAAATTGCTGTGGCTATTCGGGGTCATTTATGGTTCCACATAAATTTTTGAAATGTTTGTTCTATATCTGTGAAATGTGTCATTGGTATTTTAATAGGGATTGCATCAAATCTATAAATTGCTTTGGGTAGTATGGACATTTTGATGATGTTAATTCTTCCAATCTGTGAACATGGTACATGCTTCCATTTGTTTGTGTCTCCCTTAATTTCTTTCTTCAGTGTTGTACAGTTTTCTGAGTACAGGTCTTTTACCTCCTTGGTTAGGTTTACTCCTAGGTACTTTATTTTTCTTGTTGCTATACCAAATGGGATTTTTTCCTTTGATTTCTGTTTCTGATACTTCATTGTTGGTATACAAAAATGTGTTTTATTTATGAATATTGACTTTGTATCCCACTGTTTTGCCAAATTTGCGTATTAGGTTGAGTAGTTTTTTGGTGGAGTCTATAGGATTTTCTATGTACACTATTATGTTATCTGCACACAATGACAGTTTTGATTCCTCCTTTCCAATTTGGATGGCTTTTATTTCTTTTTCTTATCTGATTGTTGTAGCTAGGACTTCCAATACTATGTTGAATAGAAGTGGTGAAACAGACATCCTTGTCTTATTCCTGATCTTACTGGGAAAGCTTTTAGTTTTTGCCCATTGAGTATGATGTTGGCTGTAGGTCTCTCATATATGGCCTTCATTATGTTGATACCTTGGACAAGGGTTTGATCTCCAAAATATATAAAGAACTCACACAACTCTACTCCAGGAAGACAAACAATCCAAACAAAAAAAATGGGCAAAGGACCTGAACAGACACTTCTCTGAAGAGGACATACAGAGGGCCCAGAGATATATGAAAGGATTCTTAGCATCACTCACCATCAGGAGACGCAAATCAAAACCACAATGAGATACCACTTCACACCAGTCAGAATGGTCATCATAAACAAATCAACAAAGAAGTGTTGGAGAGGATGTGGAGAAAAGGGGACACTAGTGCACTGTTGGTGGGAATGCAGATTGTTGTAGCCACTGTGGAAAACAGTATGGAATTTCCTCAGAAAATGAAGAATGGAACTACCTTTTTTTTAAAAGATTTTTTATTTATTTGTTTTAGAGAGGGAAGGGAGGGAGAGAGAGAGAGAGAGAGAGAGAGAGAGAGAAACATCAGTGTGCGGTTGCTGGGGGACATGGCCTGCAACCTAGGCATGTGCCCTGACTGGGAATCGAACCTGCGATGCCTGGTTTGCAGCCTGCGCTCAATCCACTGAGCTACACCAGCCAGGGCACTGGAACTACCTTTTGACACAGCAATTCTACTGTTCAGACTATCCCCTAAGAATCCTGAAACACCAATCCAAAAGAACCTATGCACCCCAGTGTTCATAGCAGCACAATTGATAACAGCCAAATGCTGGAAGCAACCTAAGTGCTCACCAGTAAATGAATGGATCAAAAAACTATGGTACATTTACATAATGCAATACTACTCAACAGAAAGAAAGAAGGAGCTCCTATCCTTTGCGATAGCATGGATGGAACTGGAAAGCATTGTGCTAAGTGAAATAAGCCAGGTGGTAAAAGACAAATACCATATGATCTCACCTATAAGTGGAACCTAATCAACAAAACAAAGAAGCAAGCAAAATATAACCAGAGATATTGAAATTAAGAACAAGCTGACAGTAACCAGAGGCAAGGTGGGAGGGGATAATGGGCAGAAAAGGGGGAAGGATTGTCAGGAACTTGTGTAAAAGACACATGGACAAAACCAAAGGGGAGTAGGATCAAAGGTGGGAAGGGGGGATAGCTGGGGTTGCGGGGAGTGGTGAGGGGAAAATGGAGACAATTGTACGTGAACAACAATTTTAAAAATGTAGAAGAAAACAAAGGAGAGAGCAAGAAACCTCCCAAGCTAACACAGCTGGAGAATGGAAGAAGCTGGATTTGAACCCAGGCAGACTGATTCCAAGGTCAAAACCCTTAACCAGGGGGTCTTATTCCTCCCACATACCCTACTTAGTTTCCCCTCTGGTTCTTTCCTCCTATAGGTCCTAACCTTCACTTTACTTACCCTACAATAAACTTAAAGCACAATAACACTTATTATGTATTGGCCCCTTGCCATGTGCCAGGCATTTCTTATTTAAACCATGTATTTGACACTTCATCCTATAGCAACTTGCATGAATAAGCAATAAGTGGATTTGAATCCTGGCTTGTCCTGCCCTGGATGGGTGTTTCCCTTGGTTGGAACATTGTTCCATACATGAAAATGTTTTGGGTTTGATCCCCAGACAGGGCACATACCTAAATTTTGGTTTCGATTTCTGGTTGGGGTGCCTATTGGAGGCAATCATTCTCCCTCTCTCTCTCTCTCTCTCTCTCTCTCTCTCTCTCTCTCTCTCTCTCTCTCTTCCCCTCTCTTCCCCTCTCTTCCCCCTTCTCTCCCTCTCTCCCTCCCCCCTCTCTCTTCTCTCTCCCTCCCCCCTCCTTCTTCTCTCTCTAAAGTCAATAAAAATATCCTCAGGAGAGGATTAAAAAATAAAATAAAAATAATAAATTCTGGCTTGTCCCTTTAGTAGTCATGAGATCTTCAGTAAATTACTTAGTTTGTTTGAATCTCAGATTCTTTATCTGAATCAACAGTTCTCAAAGTGTGATCCCATCAGCATCACCTGGGGAGCTCTTTAGAAATACACAGTTTGAGCCCCACTGCACACCTACTGAATCACACTTGCTGGGGACAAGATCTACCTATTTCTCCATTTTAATGAGCCTTTCAGGTGTTTTTTTAATGTACACTCAAGTTTAAGAACCACCACCCTAGCTATAATAATATCTATCTGACAGAGTTTTGGGGACAACAAAACATATCTGTAACTTAGCTGTGGCATGTAGGTTGTTTTGCAAATGGTAATTTATTATTACTGCTACTTTGTGTGGGTTAGTCTTTCTTGCTCAAGCTGTGGGTGGGTAGGCATCATGCTTCCTGGTGCTCTTTATTATTTCCCTGCTCATCTAGAAAAAGGTAGTACATGCACTAAGTTTTGAATAAAGTCTTGTTACTTTATTGACTGGTTGGTAAGAGAACCATTTTTGGAGAAGCACTGTAGAGTAGTACAGCAGGTCCTTGAATAATTAATATCACTTTGTTCAATGGTATTTTGTTAAAACATTGATGAGGAAAAAAATGATTCCCAGCCAGAGCCACTGTCTGTGTGGAGTTCGCATGTTCTTCTGTGTAGATTTCCTCTCACATCCCAAAGATGTGCATGTGAAGTGAATTGGCATGTCCACATTATCCCAATCTGAGTGAGTGTGGGTGTGGGTGCGTGTGTGAGTGTGTCCTGAGATGGAAAGGCATTCTGTCCAGGGTTGCATCCAACCTTGTTCCCTGAGCCACTAGGATTGACTCTGGCCATCTGCAACCCTGAACTGAAGTAGGTGGGTTAGAAAAGAATTAATTTTTTATTCATCTTTATATCAATGTTTAATATTAGAAGTGTTTTGGGTCTTTAGAAATTTGGTGTGGTTTTTGTGCCCAGAATATATTCCATAGGAACTTAATTCTTGTTTGTATCAGTCAGCCTATGGTAAAATTGATTTCATTGCATGGTTTCACTTAAATTTGCAACCTATTGATGATGTTAAGTGAGAACTTACTGTGGAGTATCTCTGAAGTAAGACTGCTTGGATTTAGTAAACTTAATATCTGTGGGACTTTAGGCAAATTATTTATCTGTGTTTGCTTTTGTTTCTCTTCTTGGGCAAATGGGGAGATTAATAGTACCCATCCCTTAATGTTATAGTAATAAATAAATGTAAAGTGCTTTGAATGGTTCCCAGAGTAGAACACTGTGCTCAAGAAATGTTAATTAGCATTATTGTTTTTGTGTCATTTCACCCACTGAATGGTAGAGACTCTGTTTCTTCATTTGGCAAGCAAAAGAAAAATACTCCTGAGCAACTTCTCTGTGCTAGGCACATAGAGAAAGTCTATGACCAAGGTGTGGTCTTCTCTTTCAAAGGTTTCAGTCTAATATGGGAAACTCTGCAGACCCACTATATTGAAACAACTTCTCCAAGAATATAATACAAGCCAGTTCACAGAGAGGAATCAAGACTAACCATAAAATCCCATAGTATCCCCATCCAGGATAGACTCCTGAGACATGATGTTGAGTGATCAGTTTGAAGTATTTCTTTAGGGATCTTAATTGGAATAATTATGATGGAAAATGCATGAACTTTGGGGCCAGACAAACCTGGGTCTCAGAATCCTGGTTCCCTCAGTTATACTAGGTGACCTAAGCTAAGTTACATAAGCTCTCTGCACCTCATCTATCAAATAGCTAGTAAAAATGAACTGCTGTGGAGAATAAATGAGATTATGGATGTAAAAAGATCCAGCCCAGTGACTGACACTTTATATTGGGTTCCTCCTTTTTTTCATTGACAATCAGAAAATGAATAGGTTTCCCAGACTTTGGAATCAAAAGAAAGCCAAAATTATTCCTGACTATACCACCAAATCGTAGGGGACAATACAGAATCCCAGAAAGAATCTCAGGTTCTTCTGGGGTCAGGCCCAGATTCTAGTTCTCTCCTTTGGTGTCCCCTTACTAAGTGTCCCTATTGAGGCACAGCTAAGAGCTTTTTTCCCTATTCCTCCTTCATTCCTGGAATTTCAGTTAAAATATCAATATAACTTAAAGGTGTCTTATAATTAGGCCTGGAGAAGAACTGACTGTAAGAGTACATCAAGGAATTTCACAAAAGCGAGGGTCCAGCCAGGCTGATATAGACCACGCCAGAAAAGGTAACTGTCACTCCTTATAGTCACTTATGGCAGGTAGGCTCATCTCTGGGGAATATGAGAGCTGTGTGCCATGCTCCCCACATTACAGGAGCAGACTCCAATCTGGACATTTTTTTTCCTTAAGGGCTTTGCCTAAGCAACTCTTTTCCCACTAGCTCAAGCCATATATTGCCATTTGTGAAAATGTCCCTGCTTTCTCTCAGGAATTTTAACCTATTGTTAGTATAACCTGCTCTTGGACTTTAAATGAGCAGACCTTAAGTTTTTAATAAGCCCTATAAAAAGAAAGGTTGTAGAACCCCAAAAACAAGTACCTCCAACAACTCTGACGCAAAGGCACAGCAGTAGCTTGATAGTCTTACCTATTTTTTGCTCCCTCCAACTGCCCAATGGCCACTGGGAAGGCAGGCATAATTTATGCCTTCTCATCTGTTTCAGCATGGTCTGGTCCTACATGTTCTTGTGCCTGGGCAGGCCTGCCTCAGGCCTCTGAGATGATGGGCACAATGTCCCACAAAACTGCCTGACTACTCCATATTCTAAAATGTCCTAGCAATCAGTTTGGTCTGTAACCTACTGCCTGGGGACAGACTGGATGATGTTTGTGGCATCAAACCCTTGCTGTAAATACCAAACCAGTTTCCTTAAAGAAAGGTGAACAAGCAGAAGAGCTTACCATTTCTATAGAAACTTCAGAGGCACCAACTCACCCCAAAACCCTGAGAAGCCCCTTACCTCCCTGACTGGCTGGTCTTCCTGTTTCCTGTTGTTGATTTCCATTTGTCCCCAGGAAATTCCTGCAAAGCAAAATTCTGATAAGTTAGGCAGCTCTAAGCAGTCAGGTAACTAGCTGGTTTCAAAAATGTGAAGAATTTAGGAACCCGTCCCCGGCCAGGACCCATATCTGGTTCCTTCTACTCTCCCATGCAGGCAAGAGAAATGTACATGGAGGCTGCCTTTCTGTCAGGAGGCCTATGAACTGCTGGGAGCATGCAGAGACTAAGAGAGCACTCAGGGACCTGGATAGTGTAGTCTAGAAACTCTATGTTTTCCTCTGTTTCTCCCCTCCCCTCCCAAACCACATCAAAAACCAGTTTAGCGTGTTTGCTGTTTGTTCTGGCTGTTGCAAAGGAGGTCTTTTTGTTTGTTCTTCCTGGTGAACCTGCTCTTTCCTTTTGACTCTTCCAACATAGAAAGCATCTTCTTGGAAGCCCTGGTCCTTGAAGGGCTGTCAAAGCCTAAAGCTCCTGCTGCTGTAACCCTTTCTTAGAGTGAGGCAGAGGGAGATCATGCATTCCAGCACACTGCTGTACTGCTGTGGCCCTTCCTTCTCCCAGATTCACCGGCAGGGGCTGAAATGGGCTTTTCCCTGGGGAGCCTGAGTGCTGTACGTCATGTTCCTGACATTACAGGAGCAGATTCTTCACTGTGGGCACTTTTTTTCCATAAGGGCTTTGCCAAAGCAACTCTTGTCCCTCTTTATGCATGCCACTTGTAAAAGTGTCCCTACCTTCCTATTCTAGCTCCAAACCTAATGCAAATTTGCCTTTGACATTCTTCCCACTTTTGCATTCAGCACCCCCTCTTTAGCAACTCATAGGTTAGCCCAACAGGAGGACACAGTTGTTCTAAGCCTCACTGATCTTCCAAATTCTCACTTTCTCCAATGCTATTATTGGACCAATTTAAAGTTTTATTACCTTTGTCCTGGTTAAATAAAAAAAAATTACTCCCTTTTGGGATTAAGACACTTAGTGTCAGTCATACTAGCTAAGATACTTAATAGCTGTGTTATTTGAGGGAAGTTGTGTCACCTTCCTGAACCTCAGACTCCCATTTGGCAAATAAGAACTTTGCTATGTAGCCTTGCTTGGGTCCCAGTAGTCAGGATAAAATGGAATGTGCATACAGAATGCCTAGCACAGTGCTCAGAACATAGGAGGCTCTAGATGTTAGTTGCCAGAGAAAGGATGAAGTTTCTCAGCTTTTATAGAATCAGAGCAGTCCCTGTCTGTACCTGTCATGTTAGTGCAGCTCTAACCACTTGTTAAATTTCAGACTCTGCCTTGATGCCCTTGTGAGATGTCCCTGCCCTCATACTTGTTCAGCCACAGTGGGAGCCAGGATTTCCTGTCCATGCCCTGTCTAGCCCTATGGGAAGTGCTCCGTAAATAGCAGTGGCCAAACCAAACAAAATTGTGTCCCAACTCCCAGCCTCCTTTGCAGATTCCCAGTAACACATTACATTTTTTTCTTGAGCTTAGATTGCTATAAATTGCCTGCACCCTTTGAACCAAAGAGGTAGTTATGCCATTGCTTGTTGCAGATGGTGATTAACTGTAGTGGGAACTTGCTGTCCCAATAGAAGATATACTGCTAAAAGGCATCCTGCCATACTGGACAAAGCCTGGGCTTTGAAATCAGCTTATGGAGAGACAGTGTAGCATGATTAGGAGCTTGGGCCCTGAGGCTAAACTACATGGATTCAAACGCCACACTTGCTATGTGACCTCAAGAAAAATATACAACTTCTCTTTATCTCATTTCCCCCCAGCTATTTAATAGTATGATTAAATAGTATGATAACATTACCTATTTCTTGATTGCTTTGAGGACTGCATGAGTTGATATATTTGAAGTGCATAGAACAATATCTGGTGCACAGTAGATACTCAATTGTTAGCTATTGTTCAAATGCTGGCTTTGCCATTTGCTAGATGTGTGACCTCTATGAGCCTCAGTTTTCTCAGCTGTAAAATGGGGATCCTATTATAACATATCATACAATTGTTAAATGAAATAACGTGATAGTAAATGGAAAACTAATTGGCACGAAGTATGAGAGATGTAAGTATATACTGATTTTAGTTCTCTTAACAGTGCTAAACAGGAGCCAGTTCGCTCTCTAACATCTTCCAGGGGCCAGAAGGAGAAGGAAATCAGCCCTACTTCACACAGCCCTAGTCATATGGGCTGGGGTGCCTTAATCCATGCTACAATATTTCCTTATGTCTGAGGGTGGGGGGTGTTCAGGTGGCAAGGCTAAGAATGGGCATACAGTGGCTTTTAGATGGCCATCCACATGTCTAAAAGCCTAGTGTCTAAGAAGACCTGTTCAGTTAGTCTAATAGGCATTAGAAACTGAATATATCCCCTCCTCAGAGTGTAAAAGAAAACCTGCATTGCTGATGCCAACTGATGCAACCTGCAAATTTTACCTCCTTTTATGGAGTTATGGGCTCTGGGCTGACACATCTATAACCACCATCTCCTTAACCCTATACCCCAACCCTGCTTCAGTCCCTTCCTATGGTCCACTTACAGGTCCTTCTTTGAACAAATTTTCTCAAGCTAAGCCAATCTCTCCCCTTATTTTAAAAGATAATAACTCACACTTATAAGATGATTACGATCTTTCAGTCACTCTTCTAAATGCCTCACACATGTTCCATCATTTAATCCTCACAATCAACTTATGAAGTAGGTGCTGTTATTACCTCCATTTTTAAGTGGGAGAGCATAGGAATTTGAACCTCGGCAGTCTGATTCCAGCATCAGTGCCCTTAAAAAATTATTTTATATTTCCCCTGTTTCTTTTTAAAAAGTTTTTTAAAGATTTTATTTATTTATTTTTAGAGAGGGAAAGCAAGGGGGAGAAAGAAGGGAAGAAAAACATGCATGTGTGGTTGTGTCTCACACCACCCCCTCCTGGGGAACTGGTCTGCAACCCAGGCATGTGCCCTGACTGGGAACTGAATCAGTGATGCTTTGTCTCACAACCTGGCACTCAATTCACGGAGCCACACCAGCTAGGGCTTCTCCTCTTTCTTTTTAACACTTATTATGGATATTTTCAAGTATACAGAAGTGTTGAACAAGTTTACAATTAATACACACATATCTACCACCTAGATTCTATGATTAATATTTTACCATGTTTGTCTTATCACGTATCTCTCTGTTCACTCCTTTATCCCCCCACTAATCCATCTTAATTTCTTGATGCATTTCAAATTAAGTTACAAACAATGTTATCCCCATAAAAATCAAAAGCTTAAATGTAATGGACACATTCCTTGAAAGACAAACTACCAAAGCTCATTCAAGAAGAAATAGATAACCTAAATGATCCTATATTTATTAAAGAAGTTAAATTTGTAGTTTAAAAACCCTTTCCACAAAGAAAACTCCAGGCCCAGTTGGCTTCAATGATAAATTCTATTTAACATTTAAGGAAGAAATAATATCAATCCTATACAAAATATTCCTGAACATGGAAGAGGAGGGAATACCTTTTAGTTCATTTGGTAAAACCAGCACCTGGATATAAAAACCAGACAAGGATATTAGAAGATAACTACAAACTAAAATCCATGATAAACATAGACACAAAAATCTTTAACAAACTATGAACAAATCAAATCTAGTAACACATAAAAAGGATAAATGCATTGTGACCAAGTGGGTGATATTAGACTGGTTCTTGTTTTAAAAATCAATCAATGTAATTCATTATCAGTAGACTAAAAAAGAAAAACTACATGATCATCTCAATAGATACAGAAAAAAATGGAAAAAATCCAATATCCACCCCTGATAAAAGCTAGGAATAAAAGGGAACATCCTCAACTTCATAAAGGGCATCTGTGAAAAACCTACAATTAATGTATTTAATAGTGAAATATGGGGAACAAAGCAACAATACCCACTCTCACCACTTATATTAAACCTTGTATTGGAGGCCCTAGACAGTGTATTAAGGCCCCTCTCTTCCCTAGAAAATGCATATACAGTGAAAGAAAAATTTGAAATTATTTCCATTTGCAGGTGATATGATTGTCTATGTAGAAAATCTTTAAAAATCTACTAAAAAGCTACTAAAACCAATGAATGACTTTGAAAAGCTTATAGGATACAACACCAATACAACAAAATGGAATTGTATTTATATATAATAGTAACAGAGAATTTTAACTGACATTAAAAAATACTATTTACAATAGCATCAAAGTCATGAAATCTTAGGGATAAGTACAACAAAATATGTGCAACATTTGTATGCTGAAAACTATAAAATAAGTTAGAGCATCAATAGACTTCAAAAACTTCAGCATACATATCATTAAATAAAGTTCCATATTTGTTTATAATATTTAAGGCAAAATTTACTTCCAGTGAAATGCACAAATATTAATTATGCCTTTGTTGATTATGATGAATGTATACACCTGTGTAACTCAAATTCTTGTCAAGATACACAATGTTATCATGACCCAACTAAGTTCCTTATGACCTTTCCCAGTCAATCTCTGTGCCACCTCCCATAGGCAACCACTGTTTTGAATTATTTTTCCATAGAATAATTGTTTTAGAACAGCCTAAGTGCCCATCACTTAGTGAATGGGCACTTAGGCTGTTTAACCCATTCACTCCTAAGTGAATGGGTTAAAAAAACAACTATGGTACACAATGTAATACTATGCAGCAGAAAGAAAGATCTCCTACCCTTTGTGATGGCATGGTTGAATCTGGAGAACATTACACAAAGTGAAATAAGCCAGTTGGTGAAAGACAAATACCATATGATCTCACTTAAAAGAGGAATCTAATGAACAAAATAAACTAACAAGCAAAACAAAACAAGAGACATGGAAACATGGAACAGACTAACAGTTGCCAGAGGGGAGGGTGAGGGGGATAATGGTAGAAAGAAGGGGAATGGTTTAGTCAAAGAACAGGTATGAATGACCCATGGACATAGACAATAGTGTGGGGATTGACTGTGGGAGTGAGGGGTGGGATGGGCAGAGGAGGCCAAAGGGGTAAAAATTGGCACAACTGAATAGTAAACAAGAATGATAAAAAAAAGAACTTTATATAAAATGAATAGTAGAGTATGTACTCTTTTGTATAAGGCTTCTTTCACTCCTGTTTCCTTTATTCAAAGAATATGCATCGAACAATTTTATACATAGAGTCATTCAGAAGTGTCTGCCTATGCAACAACAGTTCAACACAGAAACTAACTTCTGGTTTGAATGCACCAGCCAAAAGGTGGCACTAAGAAAGCCATGGAGAAGGAATCTTGGAGTGAGCTGATAAGGACCTATGGGGTCCTCCCAGAAGTACCCTGGGAGGTGGGGGTGGCTTATGTTAGGGTGTTAGGTCATAACCATGTATAGCAACAGCCAGTCTAAATAGACTTCGTTCTCTGACAGAGAGAGAGACTGGAGAAGAGGGGAAAGGATTCATCCTTTAGGAAACCAGACAAGTCAGATCTCTGAAAGCAAAGCTTGGAGGGCCATTTGTAAATTTTGGAGCTCCAAATAGTTTTGAAGCAGGAAATGGAAAGGAATACATGCTGTTTTGTATCAGGTACTAGTCCTGATACTCTATATACACAATCTTATTTCATTCTCACAGCTGATTTATGAGACAGCCATTATTTTCCTCCACTTCAGTGATGAGGCAATTAAACTTTATTTAGTACTGCCCATTTTATGAAGTAAAAATTCTTTTTGTCTCTTTAAAAATCACATAACTACAAATTTTGGTGGTTGAATGACATAGGCAGTAAAATTTCAGGTATCTCATGTAGCAATATTTTTGTCCATATATCTCTTATGGCAAGGAATATGAAGGAGAAAATAAACAAATGGGACTACATCAAATTTAAAAGGTTCTGCACAGTTAAAGAAACCATCGTCAAAATGAAAAGGGAACTCACCGTATGGGAGAGTATATTTGCCAATGATACATCTGATAAGGGTTTAATTTCTAAAATATATAAAGAATTTATGCTACTCAACACCAAGAAGACAAACAATTCAATTAAAAATAGCCAAAGGACTCGAACAGACATTTCTCCAAGGAGGACATAGAGAGGGCCCAGAAACATATGAAAGGATGCTCAACATCATTACCCATCAGAGAGATGCAAATTAAAACCACACTGAGATATCACCTCATGCTGGTCAGAAAGGACATCATTAATAAATCAACAAACAACAAGTGCTAGAGAGGATGTGGAGAAAAGGCAATCCTAGTGTGCTATTGTTGGGAATGCAGACTGGTATAGTCACTGTAGAAAACAGCATGGAATTTCCTCAAAAAGTTAAAAAACAGAACTGCCCTTTGAATGGGCAATTCCACTGCTGGGATTATATCCTAAGAACCCTGAAACACCAATTCAAAAGAACCTATGCACTCCTATGCTCATAGCAGCACTACTTACAATATCCAAGTGCTGAAAACAGCTTGAGTGCCCATCAGTAGATGGGTGGATCAAAAAACTGTAGTACTTTTACACAATGGAATACTACACAGCAGGAAAAAGTAAGGAATTCCTGCCTTTTGTGACTGTATGGATGAAACTGGACACTATCATGCTAAGTGAAACGAACCAGTTGATGAAAGACAAATATCATATGCTCTCACTTATAAGAGGAATCTAATGAACAAAATAAACCATCAAGCAAAATAGAACCAGAGGCATAGAATCATGGAACAGACTGACAGCTGTAAGAGAGGAGGGGGGAGATAGGGAATGGTTGAAAGAACATGAAGGTATTCATCAAAGAATATATATGCATAGCCCATGGACATGGACAATGGTGTGGGGATTGACTGTGGGAGTGGGAGATGGGCTGGGTGGAGGAGTGCAAAGGGGAAAAATTGGGACAACTGTAATAGCATAAACAATAAAATATTTAAGTTTAAAAAATCACATTATTGCAAATTTTGGTGGTTGAATAACTTGCTTAAGGTCACTCAGAAAGCAATTATAGAGTCAGGCTATAAATCCTAGTTCTGTCCATTTTGTGAAGGAAAAGTTATTTTACTCTAACTCTAAAAATGAGGAAACTGCAATTTAGGTGGCTGAGTGTCCTGTGCAAGGTTAATAAGCTACCATATAGTAGACCAGGACTATACAGTTTTAAGAAATTATAATTGTTTTCAAATGACTCACCTCGCTTTCTCCTTAGAAAGAGAATAATGAAGCTCACCTATGCAAGAACCAAGTCCTCACCTGCACTGTTGGCTTCCTGGGTTTCCAAGCATTGCCAAGTGCCAAGCTGCTGTCCTCAAGGGTACTGTGCTGGGGATTATGATAGCAAGCTGAACACCGAATGCATTGGTAGTGGTGGCACCGACAGTTGTAGCAGTTTGACATCATATTTCTCTTTCGCAAAGCAGGGCAGATTTCCCCAGAACAATAAATGCAAGGGTCATGTACTACAGCTCCTTGGACACTGCAAGAGTAAGAGCAGGTCCTGTGGTAATCAAAATCACCACAGTGCAGTGGCTTACAACACACAGATTGTTCTAGACCCTTGCTTGCAAAACATTCTGAGTAAGTAGGAGTTTCTGACTGAAGGGGTAAAATGGAATGATATGATTGGTCTGTGGCATGATATGGTTGGTCTGTGGAATGATATGATTGGTCCATAGGATGGTGCCTCAATTCCCTGTAGCTGGAGCTCATTGGCTGGAAGTTTTGGTCTATAGGTTTTGGTCTCTGGGTAAAAGTCTTATTACTATGAGTGGTTAAACCTGGCAAATGAGAGGTTGATAAGGATTTGCTATTCTCTTCAAAAAACTTTCTTCTGTCTGCAAAGGGCAAGAGGATGGCTTCCTCCCCAGCTTGACCAGTAGAAGCCTTCAATTCCTTATCTCCTGGGTTGGAAGCGCCTTCCATGACTAGTGCCACATGCGGCTGCTGGTTGTGTTCTGGAGACCATCTCCAATGACCTCCATGGACTCCATGGTGAACTTTTGTTTTCTCAGAGTCTGAAGAAGATGGATCAGATGCTTTCCACCAGGTGTTCAGGTGCATAGAGGACTGGCCAGGCCTCTGGTCAGGGATTATTTGTTCCTCCAAGCCTGTCCTTGATTCATGGCTCTCAGGGGCTTTGCTGAGGCACTCTGAAGATCTAGCCCTAAGCATCATACTCTTGTTAAAGGTCTTGTCTCTAGGGCTCAGTGGTTTTTTATATGAAGGTAGAAGAGGTGAGTTAGAGGCAGGAAGTAGAAGACTTTCTAGGGGCTCCTCAGTCTCTTCCACTGGCTCCTTAGTGTCACACAGCTGTGATAAGGGACTCTTGCTTTTATGGAGCTGAGCCTTCCTCCTCTGAATTTCATTACGCAAGTTGGTAGCAAAACGCTCACTCCTCCGCCTGTTTTGGATTGAGCGGCCCCGGGTCCCTCCATTTCGCCTACCACCCACCTGGCCACACTCCTTGGGCTCATTGTTCCCTTCTTCAGTTGCCTCTGTGGTGCCAGCTACTTTAGTGGTTGAAGAACAGTCCCTGATTTGTTGAACAAGAGAGCCAGAGGGAGAGGGCTGCTGGCTGGCCAATTCATTACCTGCTCTACTTATTCTGTTTGGGTCCTGAAAACCTCTTTCTGGAGGGTGTCCATCAGTTTCTTCATGGAGGGAGCTGCTTGGGCTCTGGTGCCCCAAACCCAAAGGCCTATTATCCACTTGTCTGGTCTTTCTCTCCTTGCTGGGCTGGTCCTGGTTTCCCCCTGCAGGAGGACATGGACTTTTCTTCCCTGTGTGACTGCTATGCAAAAGGGACAGAGTCCACTCATGCCCATCCTTCCCAGTTGGGAGCTCCATCCCCTTGCTACCCCTGGTATCAAGGTGCACATGCTGCAAGTGGGATGCCAGCAGCTGTTCAGGGGCACTATGGCGATGGCCTGTGGGTCCTGTGAGGTGTGAAGGACTGCCAAAAGAAGAAGTCTTAGCTAGCTCTGCTGAAATCTTGTTGAGTGGACTGGAATCTATGCTGGAAACTTTGTCGTATGATTTTTGGAATCCAACAGCTTTGGCTGAGGCCTCTATCAGTAGGTGTTCATAGCCTTGCTGATTAGATTCAGGAGATTGGTTGAGCTTACAGTTCTGATGGCTCTGATTTGTCATTTGGTCTTGCCCACTGAGGCAGCAGAACCTGTTAGGATTCCTTGGGCACAGCTCAGTGTCTAAGCTTGGTTTCTCCTTCTGTTGCAAAGAGTCCATAGGCTCAGAAGCCCTCCGCTGCTCTCCATTGTGGAGTTGGCCTCTGGAGGCCTGAAGACTATCTCGCCTCACTGGAGGTTGTGGTGGACCCTTGGCAGCTTTGGTAGGCCCTGAGTGGTGGACCTCCTGTGGGAGGGATGACATCTGGGAGCTGGGAGTCAGATGGCCCCCGTTGGTACGCTGGGTACCTCCTGAAGTCTCGACCACATTAAGCCTGCCATTAGGGGTCTTACTTAATCCTGGGCCTTGCATGACACAGTCTGCAGAGGTTGGATCCTCTGGCCTGAGGGAAAGGGCACAGTCAGAGGCATTTGAGCTTGCAGAGAAGGAGCTGTAAGCTGAGTCGCGCTGGTTGGGGTACATGTTCTGGTCAATGGGCAAGAGATGACCCTCATAGGTGGCTTGGCCTGGTTGTTCCAGGCTCTCCATGCTGCCAATGGAGCTGCTTTTTTCAGTACTGCAATGCCGGGAGAGTGGACACCACTGCACACACACGTCACTGCAAGACACAGTGCATATTGATTAGTTAGCCAAATTACCAGATCCCTCTCTCACTGTGGCCAGCCCTGCCATGGGAGAAGGCAGGACAACCCAGACGTACCCATGCCACAAATGAGAGTGTCACAAAGCAAGAAAGGAAGTAAGGAAAACAAGGAAAGGGATGGACACTGGGACACTACAGTGATGTCGTAACATGGGAAACAAAACAGCATATGGAAGAGGATGGAACAACATCCCAAAGACTAAAAGTGTGAGGAGTCCATTGGGGATTATGTTCTGTTTGACATCAGTGAGTCTAAAATTGCTTCGAACCTGTCACTGTCCCTTGGGAGTCAGCATGGGGCTCTATGCCAGGAGAGGCAATCACAGACTATTACCATTAGAGAGGGGCCTAAAGGGCTGATTCAATATCAGCTAGCCTATTTTGTAAATCATTGCTTTTGGAATTTGAACATGCATCAGAATCACAAAGAGGGCTTGTCAAAACACAGGCTACTGGGCTTCATCACCAAAGTTTTAGGTCTGGGTGAATCCTGAGAATTTTTACTTCCAACAAGTTGTCAGGTGATACTGCTGTTATTGGTCTAGGGAGTATGCTTTTGAGAACCACTGGTATAAAGCGAGTCCCAGAAGGGAAGTGATTTTGAAGAGGTGATTTTTCTCAAGACCACCTAATTCTAGCCTGTGGCCCAGACACAACTGGAATTTAGGTGTCCTGTTGTTCTTTTTTTTTTCCTTGATAATAATAATACTGACAATTTACTGGGAACCTGCAATGTGTCAAGCACTATAGGATGTCTTATTTCAAACTTAGGGCGAGAAATTATTATCTGCACTTTACAACTGAGAAAACTGAAGCTTCAAGAGTCAAGTAAACTGACCACAAAGCTGCTAAAGAAGAAGATCTGGAATTAGAACCCAGGACTCTGTAAGTCCAATGTCTTAGCTTTTCTGCTATCTGTTAAATTGGAATATAGTAATATCTGCATGAGAGGGTTGCTTTGTGAGTGAAATTATATAATAAAAGTTGCCCTGGCTGGTGTGGCTCAGTGGATTGAACCAAAGGGTCATCGGTTTGATTCCCAGTCAGGGCATGTGCCTGGGTTGTAGGCCAGGTCCCCAGTAGGGGCCATGTGAGAAGCAACCACACATTGATGTTTCTCTCCCTCTCTTTCTCCCTCCTTTCCCCTCTGTCTAAAAATAAATAAATAAAAGTAAACCTCTTGTCATAGCCTGGGTACCTAACAAAAGTTCAATACATGGTAGCTGCTCTTCTCTTGATTGCTATTTCCATTGCTATTTTTATCAGCATCCTCTCTACTAATAGTATTGATAGTACAGTGGCACTTGCCCATGATGCTGCCCTCATCTCCCATGTTATGTAAAGCCAAACTGGGGAGACCAAGGGAGGGACTAAGATCAGACACGATCTTGAATTTTAAGTATGATTTCTCGCACACAAAGCCAAACTGAGCCAAGTCATGTCAATAACTCCTGCTGACTAGAACCTCAGAGGTTTCAGGTTATACTCAGAAAGGCCACAGTTCAGAAAGCTACAGCTGAGCAGTGGCAGGCGCCCATGAAACTCTCAGGTCATTCTCCCCTAATTCTTGTTCCCTGTGCTGCCCCTTAGCCACTCTACTCACTCGACCTCTGGGCTGGAATCCTTCAATTCTTTTTTGACAAGGGGATGTGCTGCCCATCCTACCACCCATCCTGCTGAAAGCAACCACACCCTTACTCCAACAGGAGCCAGGCTCAAAATGTATTTCTGTGTATTCCTCCAGAGCAAAATTGTCTCTGCCTCTGCCCTGAGCCCATGGCTTCCAATGCCAAGTAAAGTCATCAAGTGGGGGCAAACTCAACCTTTAGCTTCCCTGAGCCTCCTCAACAGAAATCCCTTCTTGGAGGGATGATCTTGTTATAGGAGGGAAAAGACAGCTGAGGCCAACAGATTTGCTGGTTCTGAGCTTGCTGAAATAGTTGTCTGCCTCTTCTTCTGGGCAGTTGTTTCAACAACAGACTATACCACATTCTCTGCATTGAGAGATTCTCACTGCACGTAGATCCTGTTATTCAGGGAGGTCTCATTCTGAGGGCTTTGGTTCTGTGACAGAGCTGATGAACACTGGATGAGATTGTTAGTGAGTCACTGTAGACATGGAAGGAGCCCTCGGGCCTTTTTTCATTAAGAGATCAAGGAGATAAGGAGGAATCATGGAAAGAGTCTGCAAAAGAGCAGCCAGTGAAACAGTATGAAAAGCAGGGAAATGTGGTGCCTTTTAAACCAACTGAGTTAAATACTTCAAGGAACATTTTCCAGAAGAAATAGGACTGACCCAAAGTCACAGAGTTAGCAGCAGACTAGGACTAGAACGCAGACTGAACTCCCACTCCATTTTCCATTACAGCACTCTGGGCTCTATAACATCTAATTGGTTCTAGAGCAGAAGAGGAATGGCCACATTGTCTACCCTCCAGACCATCTTGAGAGGAGAATTGTAAACTCACCTTGTGTTACAGCCGGAATGCCAGGACAAGCTGAAGGCTTCAGAAGGGACATGCATGGTGGTAGCTGCTTCAGGGCATCCCTCTAGCAGCTTGGCCACATGCCATGAGTGCGGCCTACTGACAGGGGCGTTTCTCCTACAGCAAGAAAGGGACAGGAAATCAGCTTAGGGAACCAGAGCTGAAATCACTTCCTAGGCAGCTTCCGCCCCCACCCCCTCTTTCCCTAAAATGAAGTGGAATATCTTGCAAGGAGCTGGCATGGGAATCTTAGTGGCCCTCCTCAGCTCCCAGTACTCAAATCTCCTTTATCCCAAGGGTAAATCCTGAGAAAGAAAATGTTCGCTTCACACAGGTATTGTGTTCATCAGTGTATCCCAAGCACATATAGGAATGCCAGACACACAGTAGATGCTCAATAAATATTTGTAGAATAAGTGAGTGCTACTGACCAATGAACAGTGACCCTACCCTACGTTATCTTGGAAGCAAAAAATCAATCTGGCCAATTTTCCCATTTTTCTCTAAGAAAGCAATAGGGCAGTGATTGAGAAGTTTGAATAAGTCAACACTGGGCTTCAAATCCTCTAATCTTGGCTTATTAATTTGATAAGCATTTGTGTGTGTTTATTGTGTAACTTCTTCGTATAGCTCTGGTGATACAGAGATAATCGAACATAGTCTTTGCCTTTGAGAGTTATACATCAGTGAGGAGGACAGAGTTATTCAAATAAAGAGTGGTAAAGGCCTTGAGAAAGTGAAAGATAAGAAGTGAGACACCTGAGTATGTAGGAAAAGAAGTGGCAAGGAGCCCCAACTCCTGCCAGGCAAAATAGAACAGTGTGGTGAATAGTGTGTACTAGCTGACAGAGGAGACTGATGCTCAGCAGGGTAGGGGTGAATAAAGGGGAACAGATCAAAGGCCAAGGGCCTGGATGTAACCACAGGGTCTGTCTGGTGCTGAAAACTGAGGCAACAACTCTTGAACTGACTGGCTTATACAGGACCAACCCCTGTTTTCTGGTATATTTCACAGGAATATATGCCACCCTTGGATGTGGGTAAGAATAGTATGAAGAAGAGCACACATGGGGCATGGGTATTGCCAGAAGATAAAGAAAAGAGTGATGAGAGATAAAAGGGAGGAGGAGGAGAATAAGGAGAGTAGGGGGGAAGGAGAGAGGGAGAGGGTGAGAGGGAGATAAGAAAGAAAGGAAGGAAGGAGGGAAGGAGGGAAGGAGGGAGACAGAGAGAGGGGGGAGAGAAGAAAGAAAGCAGGAAAGAAAGAAAGAAAGAAAGAAAGAAAGAAAGAAAGAAAGAAAGAAAGAAAGAAAGAAAGAAAGAAAGAAAGAAAGAAAGAAGGAAAGAAAGAAAGGAAGAAAGGAAGAAAGGAAGAAAGAAAGGTAGGTGTTGGAAGGGCAGGAGAATGATAGAGATAAGAAGGAAAGATGATACACAGCTAAACAAATGAGAGAAAAGGAAAAAACTCTGAGAATGATTATAGATAAATACATAGTAGAGAGAATTGGATGGCAGAGAGAGATGAATGACAGAGTAAGAGAAACAGATGATAAATAAGTAGATGACAGAGAGGTAAATGAATGATAGCTTATTTACTAATTTATATAGTCATTTGCTGTGGCAGACTCCATTCTGGATACTGAGAGTGCAGAGTTGACTAAGATTTTCAAGAAGCCCCTGTTTTCAAGAAGCTTATTATATAGTGGGGGTAATTCAGCAGAAACAGAGAAAATTCCTGCAGTGTAAGGCTCTAGAGGGCTAAGGCCTAAAAATGTAGTCCTGATGAGAATGGCCTTGCTGGGGAAAAGATGGGTTGACTGGTAACAGGCCAAACACAGACAAGGTGGTATAAGAGAAAGAGTAGGGGAAGCTGCTTGCCAAGGGTCTGGAATCAGAGTAGACAGGTCAGTAGCAGTGACTCAGATTTATTGGGGAAGAAAGCCAGGTGAGGCCCCCACTTCTAACCACATTGTTTTATTATGGATTTCAGAGTTCACAGCAGGAAGGCTGAAGAGTCAAGAAGACCTTGGGAGGAGGGTGCCTGCTCCAGAGTCTCATATATGAAACTCTGATGCTAGAAGTCTCTCCAGCTGCTGTACTCAGTGGACATCCACTAACAACTATTTATAAGGCATCTCACCAGAAATACAATGTACTACTATGGACTTTGTACCAACTTATGTATGACACCTCTGGGCACTAAGCATACAGTGGAGAACAGGAGACCTCTCTTATTTTGGGCCCTTCCTCCACATCCAGGATTCCTCAAGTTCTTTTAAGTACAGGGTTTAAAATGTAATCAGTCAGCTTTAATATCACCTTCTCCCCAGTAGTCAAATTACTCACTGAGTTCTTCAGAGTCTTCTTTTATGACATCTCTCTGGCTTTGCCTGTCTTTCTCTCTCCATTCTCACTGAGGCTGTTCTACATAATCACAATTCTCCTCCACACAACCCAGACCCACCACCAACACCTCCTGTTCTAGCCCAGGCCCTTAACACTTTATATCGAAACTATGTCAGTCGGCCAGCCAATCTCCCCTTGTTCTACCTCCAGTCACTAGTTTTAAATCATATCATGTCAGATACCAACTGAATTGTGGCACTCTTCTATTCAAGAATATTCACTGGCTCCCAATTTCTTATTCTGTCCTATATCAAATGGAGACTGGATCAGACTTTCAAAGGCCTTTATAGGCTATCTTTACCCATCTATCCCAATCCCATGTCTCTGCTCCAATCACACTCTTCAACAGGCTTTGTGCCTTTGCTATTGGTTTTCTAGTAGAATCTAGCACAGGCTCTAGAGCTGGACTACCTTGGTTTGAATCCTAGATTTAACATTAGCTCTGTTGCTTTAGTTAGGTAACTTTACTTCTCAGAGCTTAAGCTGCCACGGTAGTAAAATGGGGATAATAGTACCTAATTAATGGGGTTTGTAAAAATCAAATGAGACAATGCATGCCAACTGCTTAGAATAGGGTCTGGTAGGCCCTTATTCAATTTTAGTTATTACTATGACTATTTCCTTTGCCTGGAATTCCCCCCTTCCATTTTGTTAATCTAAATTTTACCTGTTCTTCGAGGTACTGATCAAGTACCATTTCCTTTAGTGTGCTTGCCCTTAGTAATCTAGTCCTCACAGGTTAGCCCATAATAACAGGGGGCTTATATTGTCCATCATTCTTTCATGCATGTTAGTCTCATCCTACCAACTATACTGAGCCAGCAGACAATGAGACAAAACCAAGTGAGACAGATCTAGGTTCATTTCTTAACTCTAGCACTTTAGATATGTGAGTTTTTGCAAGTCATTTAGCCCATTTGACCTTCAGTTTTCTTATCTGAAAAAGGGAACAATAATCCTTACCTGGCTAGGTTATTATGGGGATTAGAGATAATCTTCTCAAAGCATCTGTGACACAGCCTGATACTTGGCAAGTTGTCAATAAATAGGTACTCTAATAAAGATTATCAGCTCAGACTTGTCTTTCATGGTTTAAGAGTACTCCCACCCAGATTTGTCCATCCACTGTCAAAGTTCTGTTGTACCACTCCCTTGCCACACTTTGAAAAGTAGCTTACAAAGGCCCCTACTCTCTCTAGGGTTACTCCAGGAATGGAAAAAAATCCCAAAGAAAACATAAGCAAGGCATTGAGGGCTTTGGGAACACTGGAGGGAGGGGACTACAAGCTAGGGGGAAGAAAATCCCGGCAGAGGAACTGCAGCCAGAGCTGGAGCCTCCTAGCCTTCCTTAGTCTGGGAAAGGAGAGGAAACTATCTATAGAATCTAATAGTTGGTCTATAATTATTCTTGAGGAGATCTAGACTTAGTGACACTTACATTCCAATTCTAGCTATGTGACTGTATAAAACATTTCTCTGAGTTGTAGATTCTTTATCTGCAAAATGGGGAAGATAATCATCCCTTACTCAGTAATTATAGTCTGGATTAAGTCCCATGTGTGAAATCACCCAGTATAATGCCTGAAATACTATAAACTTAAAAAAAATAACAACAGGGACCACTTATTGAATAATTAAGATGTGCTAGGCACTAAGTACTTTGCATGCATTAGCTGATTGAATCCTCACTCCAACCTTATTGATAAGAGTATTCCTCTCTTTAGATTAGAAAACGGAGACACAGAGAGCTGAATTACTTTGCTAAAGGTATACATACACCTAGTAACCAGCAGCTAGAAATGAGGCTCAGATACTCCAGCCCTTTCTAGGGTATCGCACATCTACTCTTCCCCAAAGAGGTATCTGTCTCAAAAAGCTTGTATACTTGAGGCTTCTCCTAGCCATTCCCTTAAGAAGCAGTCAGTAAAGGAAATCAGTAGTCCTCAAGTTTAAACCACTCCTTCTCTTAGGCAGTGGGGAAGTGGGATGAGGAGAAATGAGCAGAGAGGTAAGAAAATGGGAACCACTAGCCAGGCATTTCCAGGCTATTGTATTCCTTATAAGAAACTATTCCTTACTTCTAAGGACAGGTCAGGACTAACATTAAACACAAACCCTATCATTTGTTACCCCAAAACTCCTTCTTGGGAAGCAAAAATTAAGGGATATTGAAGAAAGAAAGCAAAAGTGGGGAGAAGGGCAGCAGCCATGGCAACCATGGCTACTAGTTGTACCTACCAGGAAAGTTGCCCAGGGTTGGGAGATGGTTTAGGAGCAGCCAGCTCAGATGCTCATCAACAACCCCTCCAGCCAGACTCCAGGGCTTCTTTTTGTAAGTTGGATCATCCCTTAGCTGAGAGCCATCTGCTTTCCTGTTAAGACCTCCTGAGATGAGGGGCCATCAGCCCAAGTTCCTGAGTGTGATCCAAGGTGCCCAGCCACAGTCAGATCCCAGTTCCAAGAACAGAAAGGAGTGGAATTGAAGGCAAGGTATGACCCTCAGCCTGGTTGGCCCTAGATGTGGCCACAGTCTTAGTGAATGAAAGACAGTGTTAACTGTAGGAGTAAAGACACTGCTCAAGAAACCAGCCAGCACCCTGGTGGCAAAGGGAAGGGTGAAAAGCAGTTCCAGTAGCATAAACAGCCCCTGTCTTCCCTACTCCAGCCTCCTCTGAGCCCTGGCCCATCCCCTTCCACAGCTCAGAGGCCAATAAGGAAGTTGGGCCCTCAGCCACTGCTAGAACTCAGGAAAGGAGCAAGGAAATGATGTTTGGGAAAGATAAAGTGGGTGTCTAAAGAGAATTTTTAAAAATACACGTAAGTGAGAGAGAAAAATACCCCAGACACATACACTTAAAAGAATTCCTGTGCTTCCTGGACTGAGTTGACCCCACCCAGCCATCTCCATAGGTCCTCTGGGCCACAGAAAAGGAAAGCCCAGATCAGCCAGGCCTAGTAGCCTCCAGGGCCAGAAGAGCAAAAAGCACTGCACTGATTTTACACAGCTTGGGGAATGTGACCTAGAGATTTTCTAAGGTGAAGGTCCTATTGAGATATAAAGACTCACAAGCTATTCTGTGCCATATATATGTTGGGTCTGTGCTTCCTATGGGCAACTGAGCAGACCCAAAGAAAACTCCATTTCACCCCAGATATTCCATCTCCTGAAGAGTGGCATTCACACTCAGCATCCCTGCCTCTGCCATGAATTTGCTCTGACCTCTGACAACTTACTCCCCCTCTCTGAGCTTCTGTTTCCTCTCTGCAAAACAAAATATTGGACTCCATCATCACAAACAACCTTTCAAACTATAGTATGCTATGATATAATAGTCCTAGGCCCCAGGCTGGGGTTTCAATGGTGTCCTCACTGACCTGTGCAATAGCCAGAACCTAGAATAACCCCACATGTTTGTTGCATATTCTAAAAGTCCAAGCTCAGGCATCAGAATTTTACTTCTCTTGGGGATTTCCCTTCATAATACTTCTGATCCCCACTCTAGTTTCCTTTGACCTCTGGTCTCAATTCCAGCAAATTCTGGCTCCTGAAAGGGCTTACGTGAGATCCTACAGGACAAATATGCTAGGGCCTTTCCTCTCTGGGGAAATCATGCCCATAGGCTAAGGCTTCTCTCCCCTCTGTACCTCCTAGGGAAGTCAGGGTGGATGTTTATCTATTCTACAAAAGTCAGGTACCATTTAAGTAAGTCCATAGGCCCTCCTTTGGTATAAGCATGGTATAGAAAAAGTTTGGTAATTTTTGTGGGCATACGGATCTGGCATGGAGTCTCAGCTTTACTGCTAACTAGTTGTTATGCCTTGAGCATGTCACAGAACCTCAATTTCTGCAATGTCACAAAGCCTCGGAGATATTCAATAAATGGTATCTGTTATCACTATTATCCTCTACCAAAAATAATAATAGGTAAGATACCATTAGTGGCAAGAAAAATAACTTCTTCAATCCAAATGAAGATGAAAGAGAAAGGACTGGTTAAGAGAAGGTTCAGAAGCCAAACCTAGTACTCTAGAAGAAGCTTCTCAAACTTTAGTGGGCATACTAAACTAAAGGCATCTTGTTAACATGTAATTCTAATTCAAAAGGTCTAGAGTGAGCCCTAGCTGATGTGGCTCAGTGAATTGAGTGCCGGCCTGTGAACCAAAGAGTCACCAGTTTGATTCCCAGTCAGGGCACATGCTTGGGTTGTGGGCTAGGTCCTCAGTTGGGGATGTGCAAGGGGCAACCACACATTAATGTTTCTCTTGCTCTCTTTCTCCCTGCCTTCCCCTCTCTCTAAAAATAAATAAATGAATGAATGAATGAATGAATGAATCTTTTTTAAAAGAAAAGGTCTAGAGTGAGCTCTATATTCTGACCTTCTAACAAACTCTACAGTAATGCTGATGCTGTGTGTATCATACCTAGGTGTTGACAATACACTAGGGAATACAAAACTGTTAATAGTACACTAGGGAATAAACCCTGGCCTCAAACAAACAAACATCAAAATAAACAGTCTCCTCATGCCATTAGTCAGGTCTGGTTGTCCAGCCTTTCCTAATTTTCTGGTCACCAAATACATTCACCCTTCCATTCTGTAACCAAGACCTTAAAAGTGCTTCCCTAGTGAGCTTGCTGATCCCCACTTCCTAACAAAGTAAATAACAATGATTTTGATAGCCGTCTGACCCTGTCAGTGGCCAGGTGAGGCTAAGGAAATTATGACTAGAAGCACAAGCATGTTCATGGGACTAGTTGGGATAGGGAGGCAGGTGGGAGTATGATTTGGGTAGTCACCAGATAAGATGATAGAATAAGCAGGTGGACACAGACAGCATATAATTTAGAAATTCTTGGGCAAGGAAAGATAAGAGAGGAATGTGAGCAGTTTGGCTAGTATAGGATTAGGGAAAGAGGCTGAGAGATGGGGTAAGGATAAAGGGGGCACCCTCTCACTTACCAGAACTGAGTTCCAGATAATATGACCAAGTGTAACCTGGGTAGGTAAAAATGACTACTTCTTTCCAAGCACTCAGATGATAGGAAGTGAGCATGGGTGCATTGGGGGGTATGGGCACATGCAGGCAGAAGTAGCAGATAAACCAGAAGCTAGCTCCCAGAAGAGTCCTTGTAAAGACTGTTGGGAGAGGTGAGAGAATAGAGGAGGACCAATTCTGGAAGGAGTCAATCTCTAGCTGTATTAGTGGGCTGTCATCCCAATATCTTCAGACATTACTAACTGTCTCTGATCATGGCTCCTAGCAGACCCTTCAGGACATACTTAGAGGGGGCCAGGTAAGGGGAAAGCAGAAAGAGAACCATGACTCTGCCATACCCTAGGGCAAGAAGGAAAATATGGTCTCTGTTGCTTGGGTTGTACTTAGTCAGAGGTCTGGGCCATAACCTACTGTAGGCTCTTTCCTCTTTTGAAAGTGTTTAGATAAGGAAAAGCACAAAAGAGTGTCCTTGATTACCTCTGTTTACTCTTTGTGGCTCTTCCAGCCTCCCACAACAGCACATTCCACTTGCCCTACATGAAGGAGTCCAAGCTCATTATGGCTAGCTCAGCAGGAAAGGAAGCCCGTACACTGGTGGACAGAACAATGCATGGCTTGTTTATCTGACAGAAGAGGGGAAACCTGCTTGATCACCAGGGATGGACACAGAGCCATAAAGGCCCACTCACTCCTCATTGTTAGCTGAGGGACCTTGAAGCCTGGTGATATAGAGATCCTTACTACAGACCCAACCAAGGAGGAATATGGATGTGTATGTGTGTAAATGCACATGTCTATGTGTGTATGTGTATCTGTGTGTATGTTTATGAGTATATATTTGTGTATATGTGCATGTATGTGCACATGTATCTCTGTGTATGTATGTGTACATATGTATAATTTTAAAGAGAATTTTTAGGACAATGGCTTTCTTTTCAGTCTGGGAAAGTTATAATGAATCATGTGAGATACGAGTACTTCATGTAGACAAAGGTTTTGTTACAAAGTTCTGCCTCCCTACCTTTCCCACCTCTTCTACCTCCCCTCAATTATCTGAATAGCCAGGTCAAGATCTTTCATATAAATCTGCTGGATACCATTCTGCTGGATACTCCACCTCAGGATCCATCTCTGGCCAAAAGAAACCTAGGGAAATGGATAAGAAAGGAAGAGAATGTTGTGGTGGAAATAAAGACTCCCCTAAATGCTTGTTCTATGTCAGGGGGTGCCTTTTGGCCTTCTAAGTAGAGAGTGATAGCTTTTTCTGTTTCAGGCTATTTTCATTTCTCCATTTTCACATTGGAATCTTCAAAACATAGGGTACTTCTTTTTCTAAAGAAGGTTGAAAGGCCACAACCATATGAATCATTTGGGAGAGTTTTGAAAATGTTAGGGGTTAGAAAAAGCTTAGGAATTTAGAAAAACAATACATGTAATTCTTTTTCACAGTGGGCTGGGGAGCATATTCTAGTTTTTCTATGGATAGTCTGATAGCACATACACATAATAGACTGTTTTTTGTCAATTATCCCAAAGGCAAGGAATTGAATGGTGCATATATCGCAGCTTCTAGAAGCAAGGGGAGCAAGTCAAGAACTGAATAATGAAAGAGGGCTTTTCTTTCTTTCTTTCTTTCTTTCTTTCTTTCTTTCTTTCTTTCTTTCTTTCTTTCTTTCT
>PVIA01013262.1:0-33093 GCA_004024845.1 Tonatia bakeri | reverse complement strand
AACATTAGGCTATAAGAACATCTGCCACTTAATAAATGAGACCTATTGTTCCAGAGTGTTTATTGCACCTTATAAATTTTGTTGCTCATTTGATCATGGGGTAGAAGTCCAGTTTTCTAAGCCAGAAACCTGCGGTTGGTTCCCTTTGATGTCTTCGTCTACCACATATCTCTCAACTACCCAGTCACAAACCCCATGACCTCTCTGCCTCCTAACGCACATGAGACCCTCCCTCTTCTCTCCCCCACCACGGCCACTGCCCTAGCCCAGGGCACCATCTTCTTCTACCTGGCCACTGTACAGCTTCCTCTCTGAGCTGATTTCCACCCTCGCCTCCTCCCACTCATCCTTCCCAGAGCAGCTGCGCTAACCTGATTGGGTAATGCCTCTGCTTCAAACCCTAGCTCTCAGGAAGGTCTTATGAATCTGAAAACAATTCCTCTGGTTCCTCCACACTTACTTCTAAGCTTTCTTTCAGCCCCTCTCAGACTCTGCACTCAAGAGCTTCACTTCTTCCAGACTCCTTCCATGAGTATCAGTCTCTCTTACCCTGGCACTTCACACAAAGCGTGTTTGCTCTGCCTGAATCGACCACCACCCCCACTCCCAAACACACATACTTCACCTACCACTCATCGTTCATATTTCAGCTTGAATGTCATTTTCTCAGTACCTGACAGAGCCATGCCCCTCACATGTGCTCTAGTAACCCTGTCTTTCCTTCATAATACCTGTTACTCTTGGCTGTGATGACTTCATGCTTACCTCCACCACTAAACTAACTCCAAGAGAATGCAAAGCTCTGGCGCAGTTACTGCAGTCTTTGGCTCAGAGAAGGATGGGACACACGGCTGAGAGCGTGAATGAAGGAACGATTGAGTGAGAAGGCTCTGGTCGCAGGGTATGTCGAACTGAGTGCTTTCTGATGGGGCCTAAATTGAATTTAGGGTCGAACCTGCCTGAGGAAAAGACATACATGTGGGGGCGTCCTGTGGTGTGTGTGTATATATATATATACACACACCACAGGGGGGCGCCCCGGGTTCACTGTATCTAGAGAGCAGCTCCTGATTTACTAATCGCCAATGGGCGACAGAAGGCGGGGTTTCCCTGTGATGGACAGTATTGCTCCGCCCAATCTAATTCATCTTTTCCTTGGTTCCGCCCACTCGGGACCTTGAGGGTGGGCTTGGTGGAGGCGCCGCCAACTGAACTTCAACAGAGAGCTGTCGGGGCGGAACCAGCCGTGCTGATGGTGTGTGAGTGGGCGACCGGTGAGTAGAGGCGGGGCCTTGACTTTAACAGGCAGAGGGCCGTTCCCGCCCATCTCTCCCAGAGCGGCCGCGCCAGCTCTAGGTACCGCAGAAGTGAGTACGTGAGCGCTGCAGCAAGATCCGTCCTCTGCCTTCCGACGGCCTGAGTGCCTGGAGTCCCGGATCAAAGTCGAGTCCGCCGCGCACCTCCGGATTACCGTGCACCCCGAACTACCACTGCTTGCTCCCTCTCGCCCCGGTCTGCCTTCCCGAGTCTTACATTTCCGAGCTCTCCAGCGCCCCGAATCCTCTTGGACCGGTCCGTTCAGATTCCCACGGGATCGACCTGCTAGCATCGCCGGCTCGGAGCGTTGCCTCGGCCCCAGAATCGCTCGTCTCGACTGCACCCTCTCTTTACTCGATTTCCTGTCACCGTGCGCGAGTCCTCCTTTGCAGCCCGACAAGCGGATCTTCACCCGGGTGTCCGCAGCCCTGCCGGAGCGGCTTGGCGCGGCCCGGCTCGGCTCCCGGAGCCCGCCTGGCCATGGCCCGAGCCCGCCCACCACCGCCACTGCCGCCACCCGGGCTCCTGCCGCTGCTCCCTCCGCTGCTACTGCTGCTGCCCGCTTGCTGTCACGCGCTGGAAGGTGAGCAGCGTCGGGGTGCGATTCCACGGATTAAGGTGCTTGGTCTCCCTAGCGTGGGCCGGAGAGAGCCCGCAGGGTGGTCCGGTGCGGGCTGAGCGCACGTCGGAGAAGGGTCCCCCACCTTCGCCTACTCCAGGGGCTGGAGGACTGGGTGGTGAGGATGCTCCCAGAGACGCCTCCGAGGCTCCGGCTTGTTCCGAAACCAGTGGTCCACGGGTTGTGAGATCGCTGGCAGTTTGACTCGGGTGAGCGTCCCGAGAGTCCTGGCCCCACGGTGCGCTTTTGTGAGAGTTCCCCGCGGAGAAGCGGGGCCTTTGGTACCTCCAGGAGGCGAGGAAGTGTGGGCGACCCCCAGGCAAGGCGGAGACTCTGAAGCTGCTGCAGAGTTGTGTCGGTGGGGGCAACACAGGACTCCCCAGGTTGGGGGCCGGTGTTGGTTTCGAGCACGTTGGAGATAATTATGAGTATGAGTGCGCGCACCCCGCTTTGTCGGGGAATGGCTGCGGGGGTGGAGAGGCGGGTGCCTGTTATTGTTTGTGGTTTACCGAGTGCCAACTGCACACGAGGTGCTGTGTGCGTGCTGTGTGCGTGAACGTTGCACACTGCTCTGTGGATCCCCCTCTACCTTATAGCAGCACACCCCCGAGTGTTCGGGTCTCCCTTGAATCCATGAGGTGGTGGGGTTTGCCCCAGGTAGCACTGCAGCCCGGTGCCTTACCCATTAGCCAGTGGGAAAAGGCCGGGCTTCTCAATGGTTCTGTGAAACCTGCCCAGACTCTGCTGAGAGGGTGGCTCCAACTTCTAAATGACTGTACTTGGATGAACAGCCCAAGTGTTGTTCGCCCTGGAGGGAGAGCTCACACACTTGCCACTTGCCATAAGCCTGTGGAGGACAGGGGAGCTGACACTGAACACAAACCACACACACACACACACAGTTTCAAAAAATTTGAAGCTATGGAATGAGGAAAGAACAACCTGTAATGTGGAAGAGAGGGCACCACAAAAATTTGGGGGAAATTAGAATATAGGCAGTACTTTGATGTCTTTAACAGATCTAGTCACTTTCTTAGTTTAAGAACAAAACCGACTTCTGTTCCTATGTTCACAATGGAGGTAAAGTTAAGGGGTGCAAGGAAAAAGAAAACCACAGTTCTGAGAGAAAGGTATCTTCCGGGACTTTCTGATTTTGTCCATGGAGAAAATGTTCCTATGTACTCCCCACTCCACCCCACCCCCCACCCCTTTTATCTCTGAGCCCTCTGGTTGCTGACAGACTGATTCACACGGATGGACACATGCAAATTCAGACAGACACACCAAGGTCGCACCCACACTTGCGCACACTCATCCACATGTGTGTGATAGGATCGCTGGCATGAGAAGCCAGTGCGGGCTTTGTTGTTGGTTGCCTCAAGGGTGTGAGCCAGCGAGCCTGTTGAAGTTCCCAGGTCCGAGTCTTGGCCCGGGAGAGGCGACACAGGCACTCAAGCTTATGGGGCGCAGTGGGTGCTGGCGCTCAGGATGGGGTGGGGGTGGGGTTTGGGTCAGTGGAGCTAGGACTACCTGAGGAGGCTCCCCCCTTCTCCTTGTCTCTTTTCCTCCCGTCCTTTTCAACCCTCACAATCTGCTAGGCCCTCTGAGGCAGGCCCTAGCTGGGAGCTGGTCTCTGGAGACCAGGGAGCAGAGGCAGGGGCTGACTAGGAGGCAGAGGCCTGATGAGCTGTGGCCCTTACCCCATCCCTCTCCTTCCCTGTCAGCTGTGAAGTGGGGTCTAGGGCTGCTCTCCGGCCGAGAGGCCGGGCCAGTGTGGGGTGCCCCTGGGAAGCAGCAGTGCCTCCCAAGAGTGGCTTTCACCAGTTCCTTCTGCCAACCCCAGACCTCAGGGTCTCTGGTGTGTGTGCGAGAGAATGAAAGGAAGAAGAGAGACACCGCAGGCACTGATCGCAGCCTAGACAGCACCCCTACCCACCATCCAGTTCTCCTTCACAGTCAGATAGGGTGGGATAGTGCCCACCTCCTAGGGCTGTTGTGAGGATTGAATCCTTAATGTGTATGGAGTGCTGAGCACATAGCCATTGTTACTCAAGGATTAGCTGTTATTATTATTATTATTCCAGGGTTTGCTCCTTAGGGAACATCAGAAGTGAAAATTCACAGTTGTGCCCTTCTTCTGCTGGACAGTGATTATAGGACAGAATAATGGGGAGAGGGAAGGTCGGTCTGAGGAGGGAGAAGTTGTCACCCCAACTCCCTCCCCCTTTAGCTCTGGGAGGGAAGGGGTGAGATGGGCAGAGAGCTGTCCCTGACTCCAGCCTGTCCCCCACCCCTATTCTGGATGGAGCTGGATGGTGGGATGGGTAGGCTTGGAGGTCCTGGCTGTGACTAGGTGACAAGCACTGAAGATCTCTTCAGCGCCCCAGGCTTCCTGAGCAGGGGACCTAGTCTCCTCGCTCCAGCCTTCCATTTAGCTTTGCCAGGATGTGGTTTGCCCTTGGCCTAGGGAAGACCTTGGCTCCCTGCACCCACAGTCGTTATATTTAGGCTCAGGGTCCGTGAGCTGAGGACGCAGCCCCTTGTGGACCCGCTCGCTAGGTACTGTCTAGCACCCAGTTGCTCTCCCCTCCCTGCACACCTGGGCTTCAGCAAAACTCTGTATCAAAGGATCGAGTTAGTTTTCCATGACGACGGAGCCAGAGCCCTTGCTTGTCCTCCCTGGTTGAAGAAACACCCCGCCCCTTGCCCTTTGACTGGTCACCCCACCCCCGACACACACACACACACACACACACAGCCCTCAGATTTACCCACAGACACAGGGAAACAAGGCCCCCTTGTTGTTCGGTCACCTTTCCAGCCGTGTTCCCCAGGCTCTCGAGTGAGACCACCCTCCCTTTCAGGAACAAGAATGGGAGTGGGACCCAGTGGGCGGGCAGACCAGGACCGGGGTGTGGGATGAGGAGGGCTGTTGGGACCAGAGTCCTTACACCTGAGACCAGAGGGGGCAGGCCCCTGCTGGGAATGGCAGACCCTGTTGAGAAAATGGAAAAGCAGTTGTGAGGTGGAGAGCCGGTGCGGCCTCCTCCTGGCCAAGCCACGTTAGCCGAGCCGCAGCCGCAGGGGAACCGGTTCCTGAGGGAAAGGGGCAGTGCGTGAGTCCGGCCCTTTCTCAGGCTGCGGCAGTGACCGCTGACCACTGTGTATGTGGTGACTGAGCGGGACAATGGCCTGGGATTTTTGCAGCCAGCTCACTTGTTTGAGTTGCCTCTGCACTCCACCCCCCACCCCCCACCCCCTCAGTCCCTGTTTGTCATGAGCCAGCACTTCAAGCTCCTGCTGGGAGACAGTGGCAGGTATTTAGGGGAACCAGTTTGCTTGTCGCTGCCTTCCCTTTAGACAGAACTGCCACTGCTGCCTCTGTGGCCTCGCTGGCAGGGAGCGAAAGCTGAAGCTGCCATGGGCAAAGCCTCCACCACCCGGTCTTATACTAATTAAACAGCGTGAAGAGGCTGAATCACCAGGGCTGCATAGTTTGAAAATTGTAGCCCTGCCTGTTGTGCTGAGTCAAACTGGTTTGTCGGGATTGGCAACTGGAGGAGGGGAGTGCTGGGGAGGCAGCCGGGGTACAGCTGGACACCTGATGGGGTGGGAGAGGCCCCTTGCCCCCAAGGGCTGCCCTGGCTCCAGGTCTCTTGTTGTCTTCTGTCCCCAGACTCCTGGCCAGACCCACTGTGACCCAGATTTCTGGGAAGGGCTCAAAGGCCTCACCTAAGGGCTGTCTGTCTGTCCAGCTTTCTGACTGGCTGGTAGGACCAGGACTCGGGTGGGGGGCATGGATGAGCACCGAGGCATCTGGGCTCCCTGCCCTTTGCTTTTTCCTCCCTTCTCCCTCTCAGGTTTATTTAATTATAAGCCCCCATGATCTGAGGAGGAGAATGAAAAACAAAATGTGTTCTCTGTTCTGAGATGCTCCACACCCCTCTCTCCAAGACTTGAGTGCCAGGGGACCATGGTGGGGGCAGATAGATGGGAAAGGTGGCCCTGAATGAGTTAGGCTCCTCCGGGTCCCCTGGCAGAGAACCCCAAAACCCCTTGGTCCTCACGAGAGAAGACAGGACGGATCCCTGAGTTGGTTGGCTGAAGTGGGGACCCTCTGTGTGTGGGGGGTACAACTCGGGCGGCGTGCAGCTCTTCCTCTCTGTGGGCAGGGCTCTGGGATGCCCCTTCTCGCCCAGGCCACAGCCTCTCTGTCCTCCTGCCCCTTCATGCTCTGCCCTGGAGCGTGACCTTTTCCACCACCTCAAAGCCCCTTGCCTGGAATTAGGTCTGCAGGCATCTCACTTCCTTCTCTAGAACTTTTTGGTTCCCTGTGTCTCACCAACACACATTCACAGGGTGGGTGCTATAGGGCCTTGTAGTGTGGGGCCTGCTGGGGCTGGTGGCAGGCTCCTAGCTGGTGCTTCTGCACCAGGGTGGCCCAGTGAGGCTCTCAGACACAAGCCCTGTTCTCCTCGTGCTAGGCCCCCCAACTTAGGTGTGTAAGTTGCTCAAAGGTCCTGCGGCTAGATCTCTTCATGATGCCACCCCCTCCCCAAAGGCTCAGCGGCCCCTGGGACAGTGCCATTGTGCTGGCAGGGAAGTGGCCTGCTGCTTGGCCACAGCCTGTACTGGGGAGGCTGTACCCAGCCACACCCAGAAACATCTTCATGCCCCTGCCACACCCCCCACCTTGTGACCTTTGCTGCCAGGGCGCTGGGAAGCAGGTCTGCACCTCCAGTCAAGGTTGCCTCAGTACCGCTGCTTTCATAGTGGACACTGCCCCCTCCGAACCCCTGCCATAGAGAGACCCTCCATGCAGCGTGTGTGTGTGTGTTGCACGTGCGTGAAGGGTGCACCTCTGAGGCTTTACACAAACTCTAGATGTTTACACTTACATTGTGTCCCTACGCGCCTGCTGCATGTTTCAGTGCCAGGGGGCCTGTGTGTGTGCGGCAGATAGACGCTGGTAGTGTGTGACTGTGTAAGACCACGTAAGAGTCTGTGCAGGAGAGCTGGTGTTTGTGTTTGCACTTGCCCACACTCAAGACTGGAGCCTGTGACTGGCAGTAGTGTGTGCAGTGGTGTGTGTCGGGAGAATGTTGGGTATGCGTCCCTCTGCAGATGCCAGTGTCAGGAAGTCTGCACCGATGTGGACAGTGAGAGTGCGTCTGGGTCTGAGACCAGGGAACATGCTCTGTGTGCGAGTGTCTGAGGAAGCCCGACATGCTCGCACCGTGTGTCTGGGAGAGATGGACCACCGTGGCTGCATGTGAAGCCGTGTGTGCGTCCATGGGCAGCTGTGGCTTTGTGTGTGTTTGTCCACCGTATGTGTAGACTTGTCGCTCCTCAGCCGCAGCGGTGGGGAGTGAGCCTAGTCCCCAAGAACCGCACAAAACGTGTGCCTCTGTATGTTTGTGCACAGGAGAAGGCCACAGGGAGGCCGCCACGTGGCTGTTCTCTGGCGCTCTGCGGAAGTTTGATAGCGGTAGTGCTTCACTTCTAAGCATCCAAAGGCCTAGTCCCAGAATGTCCCCAGGCCTGGGGTCCACTTCCCTGCTTGCTTTTGGGGGGCCTTCGGGGGGCCTTGCTTTTTGGGTGACCCAGCCCAATATCTGGGAGTGGCCAGCCGCCCTGTGGTCTCCCTCCAGCAACCACATGGTGGAACAGAGGAGGGCAGGGTGCAGGCAACAGCTGGGCGTTTGGAGTCGGCTCACTCACTTTTCTTTTGTCTTTATCCCCCCGAACCTCATATCCTTTGCCCCAGCCCCAGCGCACACACCCACACCACACACGGAGCAGAAAAAAGGTGGGCTCTGCTGGGTTGGGACTCTCCCTCCCAACCGACGGGGGTTCTGTCCCCCTCCCTTCCACTCACACCCTTCCAGGGGCTGGGATTGTTTGCTGAAGGGAACAGACCCCGCCCCTCCCCCAGAGAGCCGGCCCCTCCCCATCAGGGTGACCGGAGCCCTTCCTCAGGCACACAGGACTCGAAATCCAAGTCCTCTCCTCATTAATGGGAAAAATGTGCCGAGATTGAGCGATGGCCAAGGCTGAGCGATGGCCAAGGGCCGATCCCCTCCCTCCCTCTCTCGCTCCCCAGAAATTAAACAGAAATGAAGAGCCTCCCCCTTTCTCCTGCCCGCCCCCCTCCTCCCACCGTCCCCCACTCCCCTCCCCTCCCTCAGAGCCAGCGCAGGGCTTGTTTTAAACTGTGGAGGAATCTGGCTGGAGGGGGGAGGGGGCTGAATATTTGGGTTTAAACAGTTCCAGATGGGTTTGGCACAGGCCGAGCAGAAGGAAGTGAGGGCGAGGGAGGAGGGAGGCAGCCGAGGGAGCAGCGCGGGCGGGTGGCGGGCAGCGGGCAGACAAGCAGGCGGACTGGCTGGCTGGCTGGGGGAGGGGTGCATTGGGCTGGGCTGGCCCGGCTCCCTGGGACAGGACTACATCGGGCTGCTGGCTGGGGTAGAGGCCGCTTGGCAACCTCCCTCTCTGCCTCTGTCTCCTTGGGCCTCCTTGTCTCTCCATCTCACTGTCTTTTGTAATGCGCCGTCGGCCTTCCCAGCTGTCTGGTCCTCGCCAGCCGCCTCTGCACATCCCTACTGCTCGGAGCCGCCCACCATCCGCCTCTACGAGGCCCCTGCTCCACCCGCCAGCCCCTTTCCCTGCCTGTCTCTGGGCCCCTGCTTCTGCCCCGTCTCTTCTTCCCTCCTGTCCCCCACCCAGTGTCTGCGTCTATCTGTCTGTCTGCCAGAGGGGCTTGTCAGGCCACCGACGATGATGACTTTGAGTCTGGGAGAGCTCACCCTGCAGCCTGCCCTCCAGGGACCAGCGCCGCAGGGACTGGCTGCTGCCCGGCTGCTCCCACTGCCTCACTTTAGGGACTGGGGCCACAACTGTCTCAGCTCAGACCCAGGCTGCAGGAAACCAGCGAAGGCCACAAGCCTGGAACCTGTGGGGTGTGGGTCTTTCCCCTCTGGGTACCCTCAGCAGGCTCCGCTGTTGGTATAAAGGCCTCCAGAAGTTCTGGGGTGACTGTGCCCTATTCCAGCTGAGAGGGTTGGTGAGGATGGCTGGCTGTCCTGTCTTCCCCTCAAGAAAGGAGTTGGCACTTCTGTTCCCTCTTTCTTGCTCCTAGATCTGATCTTGGGGGTCACATTGTCAGCAGAGTTGTTTAGTCAGAACCCAGAACCAGGTTCTGAGGAGAGCAAGTACATTTCAGCAATATTAATGGGCTCCTCCTGTGGCTGAGCAAGGGGAAGCAGACAAGACACTGCAACCCAGAAAAGGACTGGTGCTGTGACAAAGCCCCTGGCCCTGGATGCATAAAGGAAGGCATCTAACCTTGTCTTAGGGGTTCAGGGAAGGCTTCCTGGAGGAGGTGACCAAATGGTTGAGACTTAAAGGATACACAGCAGCTGTCCAGGCTTTCTCTGTTTCTCTTTTACAGAGGGCCATATTGCAGGGAGCATGCTATGGTATTAAGGGGTTAGTTGTGGAGTCAGACCTGCATTTGAGCTGCCTCTCAAGCCTTCACCCCAAGTCCTAGCAGTTCTACCTTAGACCATATATTTATCTGAGCTTTGGTTTTCTCATCTGCACAAGGGATACGCCAACAGTACCTTTATGTAAAGATTGTAGGAAGAACTGCACTAGCTCCCAGGGGACTGGGTCTCGGTGGCCCCCTTCACACCCTCAAGAGCATTCCTTCCCCCTCCACCCATGGTGGCTGAGTGGGGGGCTGGGGTGGAGTGGGCTCTGCCCTCCAGCTGCCCTCCCCTTCCTGGGGCAGGGTATGTGGGGCTGGGCCTCGTGTTGGGAATGGAGTCCAGGGAGGCCTGGGCAGCAGGGTCTGCAGCACACGGGCCTTTGTTCCGGCATAAAGGCTCTGCGGGCCCCTTTGTGTGGGGATTAGCAGAGGCCGTAGGTGTGTGAACCGCCCTGGCTCTTGCCTCATTAACCCAGGCCTGGGGTCAGCTGCGGACACCCATTCTCAGCTGGCCTGAGCTGACAGCTCTGGGGCAGTGACATCTCTGGAGATGGCTGCGGAGTCTTCTCCAGGGCGGGGAGCTGAGGGTGTGGGGGACTTGGGGGAGGGGGAGGGTGGTGCCTGGCAGGAATTGGTCTCTGGTGTTCTGGCCGTTACTGGGTGACCTTTCTTCCCACCCTGATCTTTTTTCTTCTGTTGCTCCCCCAGAGACGCTTATGGACACAAAATGGGTGACATCTGAGTTGGCGTGGACGTCTCATCCAGAGAGTGGGGTAAGACTTCTTTCCTCGCCACATCCATCCTCCTCGCCTTCCCGGGGCTGGAGAAGGGCCGCCTCTCGCTGCCTGTCAGTTTCAACTCCTGCAGCACCCCCATCCTTTTCACCTGCCACCTGCCTTCAGTGCCTGACGGCCCATCTCCGTGGGTGTTTTTATCTCTCCCCCTTCAGCCTGCCTCTGTCCCCTCCTACACGCGTCATCTGTGTCCCATTCCTGCCCACCCCTCAGCCTGTCTGCAGCCTCTCCTGCCCCTGTCCGGCCTGACAGCCCTGTGCGTGTCCACCCTGCCTCCTTCCCTCCTGGGCCCCTGGGAAGAGCCCTGGCTTGGGAACCAGGAAACCTTAGGTCCAGACCTCTAACTCGCTCTGTGACCTTGAGCAAAGCAGTTTATGTTTTTGGACCTCCATTTCTTGACTTAAAATCCTGTAGTCCCGACATCTCTGGACTATTCTAATTAGCCTCCCTGGTTGGCCTCCACAACTACACTAAGCTCTGGAGCACCAAGGTTGACTGTGAGCGCTTGGACAAGTCCCTGCCTTTGTGAGCCCTGACTTCCTTTTCTCTGGAGCAGGGACGACAGGTGCACCTTCCCGTGAGGCTGCTGTAAAGGATAAATGTAACAGCCAATTGGATTGCGTGCTTGCTCTCCATCAGGCACTGTTACAAGCCCATTACATGTGTGACTTCTTCACAGCCTCATTTACTTCCAATCAGCCTTTTGTTAGGGACAGTGAAACTAAAGCACGAAGATAATAAACATTAGGGGTAATACTCACATGGTACTTATCAAGTGTCCTCAGTGCTTTATTCACTTAAAGCCATTTATTCCCTGTACATCTTCATTCACGCCATGTCACAGATGGGGAAGTGGAGGCAGAGGGAGGTGGCGCAACTTGTCCGCAGTTGCACGGCCAGCCGAGACTGGGGTTTGAGTGCAGATAGTCTGTGTGTTCAGCTGCTACACCGCAGAAGCGTATCTGCGAAGTAGACACAGCAGATCTGGTCGTCTGGTAAGCACTTGGCAAACACTGGTGCTCACTCCCCGTCTCTTCACTCGGTCCGTGCACAGTGGGAAGAAGTGAGTGGCTACGACGAGGCCATGAACCCCATCCGCACGTACCAGGTGTGCAACGTGCGTGAGTCCAACCAGAACAACTGGCTTCGTACGGGGTTTATCTGGCGGCGGGATGTGCAGCGGGTCTACGTGGAGCTCAAGTTCACTGTTCGTGACTGCAACAGTATCCCCAACATCCCTGGCTCCTGCAAGGAGACCTTCAACCTCTTCTACTACGAGGCTGACAGCGATGTGGCCTCGGCCTCCTCTCCCTTCTGGATGGAGAATCCCTATGTGAAGGTGGACACCATCGCCCCCGATGAGAGCTTCTCGAGGCTCGATTCTGGCCGTGTCAACACCAAGGTGCGCAGCTTCGGGCAGCTGTCCAAGGCCGGCTTCTACTTGGCCTTCCAGGACCAGGGGGCCTGCATGTCACTCATCTCTGTGCGTGCCTTCTATAAGAAGTGTGCGTCCACCACCGCAGGCTTCGCCCTCTTCCCCGAGACCCTCACGGGGGCCGAGCCCACCTCGCTGGTCATTGCCCCTGGCACCTGTATCGCTAATGCTGTAGAGGTGTCGGTGCCACTCAAGCTGTACTGCAACGGCGACGGGGAGTGGATGGTGCCTGTGGGTGCCTGCACCTGTGCCTCCGGCCATGAGCCCGCTGCCAAGGAGTCCCAGTGCCGTCGTGAGTGGGGCCGGCCTTGGGGGGGAGAGGGAGGGAAGGGCTTGGGCCACAGCCGCCTATTGCCCCGTCTGCGGTCCCCTACCCACCAGACAAGGTAGTCTGGGGTGGGGGTCAGAAAGGGAAGGGGGTATCAGGTGCAGAGAATGTCATGCAAGGAGTGAGATGAGAAAAAATATGGGGAGATACGGGCATAAAAAGAGAATGAACCTAAAGAGAGGAAGAGAAATGTGGAGAATCCTTGTCAAGGAGGTGCCCAGGGAACCTGGTCAAACTCAGGAGGCTGGCAGAGATGCCTGCTTGTCCCTGCCCAAGGGCGTGCCTCACCCTGGAAATACAGCTGTGGGGGCGGAGGCTGTGGGCACCACGTGCTCGGCCCTTTCACCTTGGGGCCAGGAAAGGCAGTATTTATGCACGGTGAACAGGGACCCAGTCCCTGAAATCCGAGTCCTGCCTCTGCCTCGTAGCACCTGTGAGAATATGGGCAAATTACCTAACTCTCGAACCTCGGTTTCCTCATATGCGGAAAGGGGACAATAATGATTTCTTCATGGCGATGTGGTGGGGCTCGTGTGAGTAGAGGCATGTGGAGCCTTGGAGCCGTGCCTGGCACGTGGTGCGCACCGGCTCTGGGAGTTCAGCTGTGACTCTCGGAGCCTTGGGGTGCGTGGCGATCAGGCATCGTTTGTCCTTACTTCACACACCGGAGTTTGCTGAGACTTACCTACTACACTTTTATTTGAGTCTCACCACCACCCTGTAAGGCCAGTCCAGTTGTGTCCCCTATTTTGCCAAGAAGGAAACTGAGTCTCCGAGAGGTTCTGCACTCGAGGCCTCACAGCTGGAATTGTGGGAACTGGGCCTGAAGCCTGGGCCAGTGATCTGTCATGCAGGACAGGATGTCTTGGGCCTTTCTTTTGTCCCCTCTGCCCAATACTCTCCCCTGGCGCTTGAAGCCTGTAGCTTTGTGGGGTGGCAGCTGGCTCGAAGCATAGCCCAAAGTGCGAGGGGGTCGGGTTGGGTGTTGTCCTGAGGTGAATAGCGCCTTGCCAGGCCCCTCTCACTTCTCTTTGGGAACCTGCCCCCAGACTTCCTCTTCCTAAGTGGAGAAAGGGGGTGGGGGTGATGAGCCTGACAGCCTGAAGAGGGGCTAACACTCTGCAGGTCCCTGGCAGGAAATGCATGCTGGTTCCCATAGCAACCAGGCTGGCCTGGCCTCTGCCCCCTCCCCCACTGGCTCTAAAGAGCTTGGATGGAATATCACCTTAGGGAGGGGAGAGTAAACCCCAGAGAAAGACATAGCCCCAACTCTGGGCATTCCACACTCTGGATGACCTCCCCAGAGGTAGTCATTTGTGGATAGGGTGACCACACGCTTTTAGTGTGTCCAAGGCCCTTCTACCTTATGCCCATTGTCCTAACATGATTATTACTAGTGACCCCTTTCACTCTCAAAATATTCCAGTTTGAATAATAAATTCTATGGCCATGATAGATCTGGGGAACATACAGAGCCCAGGTCCGGGCCCTGGTATAGATGGTAGAGGGCAGGAGAGGGAGCAGAGAACTGATGTTCAGGCATCCAGCTCTGGGCTCTCTTTGAAGCCTGGGGATCCCCTTGTGGATGCTTTGAGGCCTCTGAACTCCAGGTGACCCCAGCTCTCCTGCCTGCTTTCTTTCTCTCCTTTTCTCACCCCTCGGCACCCACCCTGCCCAAGAGCAGAAAGAAGCTGCCGCTCTGCTCCTGGAGGGTGAGGAGAGAGGTTGGCTGTGAGACTCAGAAACCGCATCTCCAGCCTGTCCTGGAGTGGCCCTGAGGGTCCCTCGATTTTCCCCAAACTTCTGAGAGGGGTGGGGCACCCGGGCGGGGTATAGGGTGCTGCCAGTTCGATAGTGGTCTCTTCCCATCTTCCACCTCTTCCTTCTCTTTTCCTGGCCTTGACAAGCCCAGGCTGTCTAGGCTGAAGTCTTCATCGGTGAGGCCCCAGGTGAGGGGGCAGCATTGGGGAGGAATCCGCTGACGTGGGATTTCCACAGGGCAAAAGGGCCTTTTGTAGCTGTAGCTGGAGTTAGGCAATACCTGCATGGCCCCCACAGTCTAGGAGGTAGAGGGGCCACGACCTGCTGGGGAAGGGCCAGATTCTCACGGCGGTGTGGAGGATTGGTTTCTGCAGGGAAGGGAGGTGAGCATGTCCCTCCTCTTCTTGCCTGCAGCCTGTCCCCCTGGGAGCTACAAGGCGAAGCAGGGAGAGGGGCCCTGTCTCCCCTGCCCCCCCAACAGCCGTACCACCTCGCCAGCCGCCAGCATCTGCACCTGCCACAATAACTTCTACCGTGCCGATTCGGACTCTGCAGACAGTGCCTGCACCAGTGAGTGAACGCACATCCTCATGCTCCCCGGGTGCAGGCCTTGCCTCTGCAGGCCAGCCTCGGAGGGCGCAAAGTCACGATGAGTATCTCCAGGCTCAGGAGGTTAGGGTTGTGCTCAACATGGCACAGCTAGGAGATGACCGGCCCTGAGCTCGATAGAGTTCAGGTGGGCTGGCTCGGCCCTTCCACTAACACTTTATGAGCACCTACTAGCTCCTGAGCATCAGAAACTGGCTGGGCCTCTAGTCCATCTCCCTCTGTGTAGAACTTCTGCTCACTTGGCCCAGCTCTAACCACAGAGGGGACCTCACATCCCTCGGGCAGCCTGGCCTCCTGCTTTCTCCCTGCTCTGGCCTCCAGTGTGCCAGGCATTGCACCGGGCACCGGGGAGGAGGAAGAGAGGCAGATACAGTCACTGCCTAAAACGCAACCTGGTGGGAGGAACAGTGATGAAAACAGATAATGACCACATACTGTGCTGAGTGCTGGGCTGGAGGGGTGCCCGGGAATTGTGTTATGGGAGTGCAGGAGACAGGGAGAGGACAGATGAGGAAGGCTTCCAAGAGGAGGTGACATCTCAAGTGGAACCTTGAAGACTAAATAGGAGTCTGCCCAGTAAGGAAGTATAGGAAGGGAACTCCGCTTACTAAAGCAGAGGCAGGGAGGTGGGAAGCAGGTTGGAATGTGCAGGGACTCTTGGCAGAAGGGTGGTCCTAGAGCCCCTCGCTCACTGCCCTCTCCCTCCTCCTCCTCCACAGCTGTGCCATCTCCACCCCGGGGTGTGATCTCCAATGTGAATGAGACCTCACTGATCCTGGAGTGGAGCGAGCCCCGGGACCTGGGGGGTCGGGATGACCTCCTGTACAATGTCATCTGCAAGAAGTGCCATGGGGGCCCTGGCGCTGGGGGGGCCTCGACCTGCTCCCGCTGTGACGACAACGTGGACTTCGTGCCTCGGCAGCTGGGCCTGACTGAGCGCCGGGTCCACGTCAGCCACCTGCTGGCCCACACGCGCTACACCTTTGAGGTGCAGGCAGTCAATGGTGTCTCGGGCAAGAGCCCTCTGCCCCCTCGCTATGCGGCTGTGAATATCACCACCAACCAGGCTGGTGAGGAGGGGACCCGGGAGGGTAGGGCTGGGGTCGTCTTCCTGCACAGAGCTGAGGTTTCCCAGGGCCTGCCAATGGGCCACCAGGGGACCACGGGAACCGGGCCCTTGGCAAGGGTGCCAGGGCCCACGGAGCCCGTGGTGAGCCGCCCACTCTTCCCCCAGCCCCGTCTGAAGTGCCTACACTCCACCTGCACAGCAGCTCAGGCAGCAGCTTGACACTGTCCTGGGCACCCCCTGAGCGGCCCAACGGCGTCATCCTAGACTATGAGATGAAGTACTTTGAGAAGGTCAGAGACTCAAGGGGCAGGAGGCAGCCTTGGGACGAGAAGATTATCCCCAGATAGTGTCAGGGGCCCTTGGGAGTAAGGCCTTGGGTCCTGAGGGGGCTGTGGGGTGGGCCTGGGGGTGGGCAGGGGACGATTGGCCTCAGGGCCCACTGAGACGCCTGTGGAACTCCTGCTGGTGTTGCAGAGTGAGGGCATCGCCTCCACCGTGACCAGCCAGAAGAACTCGGTGCAGCTGGACGGGCTGCGGCCCGACGCCCGCTACGTGGTGCAGGTCCGCGCCCGCACTGTTGCTGGCTATGGGCAGTACAGCCGCCCCGCTGAGTTTGAGACCACAAGTGAGAGAGGTGCGTGCCCTCCGTGCCGGTCCGTGCCCGGTCCACACTTGCCACCCCCCACTCACCAGGGCCCTCTCTGTCTCCAGGCTCCAGTGCCCAGCAGCTCCAGGAGCAGCTTCCCCTCATCGTGGGTTCCGCCACGGCTGGGCTCGTCTTCGTGGTGGCTGTCGTGGTCATCGCTGTTGTCTGTCTCAGGTACTCCCAGGCCCACGTGTGCTCCTGTGGCCGACAAGAGTTTCCTTTTAGCACCCTGGCGCACACATGCATAGGTGAATCATTGCCCATGTCAAACGCAGAACCACAGCCTTCCTGGGCCCCAGCTTTCCTTGCTGGAAGGGTCCTCCCTGGTCCATGTCCACGCCCACGTTCACATCCACATGCTGTTCCCTCTGCATCCACTGAAACTACTGGCCAGGTGGACCAAGTCCACTGAGCCCCTGGCCCAAAGACCCAGTGGCTGCTGTAACCGCCGACCTGGCAGCCAAGCACTGGTCCTTTCCCTGGGCACGCTACCCCTCCTGTGTGCCCTAGGGTCCCCCGAACGAGGGTTGCTGTGGGACTTGTCTCAGGCCTCCCCCCTCCCCCCCTCCAGGAAGCAGCGGCATGGCTCTGATTCAGAATACACGGAGAAGCTGCAGCAATACAGTGAGTCTGACTCCTTAAGCTCCCTTGGTCCCCACAAGCCTTGGAGATGCCTCCTCCTGCTTCCAATCAGTGCCATTTCCTGAGCCCCTGCCTTATCCCTGCCAGCCTCAGAGATGAATGAGATGTGACCCCTGTCCTCAGAGGCAGTTGAGTCCTGTGAAAAAGACAAGATGCATGTACACAGGAAGCAGTGAGAAAACAATTAAGCGTTAAGCTGGGTGTTCCTGTCATAAAGGGCACCAAGAGTTCAGAGAGGAGGAAGGCTTCCTGGAGGAGGTGGCCTGCCTCTGAGCAGGATGTAGAGAGGCAAGGGAGAGCACTCCTGGCTACAGGAGCCTCTGGAAGGCAGTGGGTGGGGTAGGGAGAGTGCCCAACTGTGGGGGCAGTGAGAAGACCCGTCCGACAGCCGCTGGGAAGCGGGGCTAGGCAGTTGCAGCCAGTCCTCAGAAGGTCGTGAGGGGCAGGCAGAGGAGTTGGGACTTGACTCCACCGTAGGTAATGGGAAAGGCTCTCAAGCCGAGGAGTACTATAATGAAACTATTGTCTGAGGAAGACAGGCATGCAGGTAGATTGGTGGGAACAGTCCAGAGGCAGAGTGCCCTGCTGGGAGGCTGTGGGAGTAGTTGGGGTGCTGAAGGCCTGAACGAGGTCGGGCGGTGTGCGTAAGGGGAGGGGCAGAGCTGAGAGAGGTTTTGACATGATGAGAGATGAGGGTGAAAGAAGAACCCTAGAAGGATCCCACGATCATTATGGACACTGGTTCTCATGGCGGGGGGGGGGGGGGGGGGGGGGGGGGGGGGGGGGGGGGGGGGGGGAGGGGGCAGTTGTGGCTTCAACAGAGGAATGTGGAGCTGGCTTAGCAGGGAGGCACAACCTGCGGGCCCACTAGGGGTGACAGCCTGCAGGTGCAAGCTGAGGAGTCTCCTCACCGTCCCCCGCCTGAAGAGTGGGTTCGCCTTTTCTTTCTCTAGTCGCCCCCGGAATGAAAGTTTATATTGACCCGTTCACCTATGAGGACCCTAATGAGGCCGTGCGGGAGTTTGCCAAGGAGATCGATGTGTCCTGCGTCAAGATCGAGGAAGTGATTGGAGCTGGTGAGTCGGCCCCCAGGGGCGCAAGGGGGAAGAGAGGTTGGGGGAGGAGGGGTTACTCCAGAGGAGGGCTGCGTGTGTGAGCGATCCCAGAAATAACTTACTACCTGTGCCCTGCGCCCTGCAGGAGAGTTTGGGGAAGTGTGCCGGGGTCGACTGAAACAGCCTGGCCGCAGGGAGGTGTTCGTAGCCATCAAGACACTGAAAGTGGGCTACACGGAGAGGCAGCGGCGGGACTTCCTAAGTGAGGCCTCCATCATGGGTCAGTTCGACCACCCCAACATAATCCGGCTGGAGGGCGTGGTCACCAAAAGTCGGCCGGTCATGATCCTCACCGAGTTCATGGAGAACTGCGCCCTGGACTCTTTCCTCCGGGTAGGAGCCAGCCCCAACCCTGCACTGTTCCCCTGCCCCGGAGAGCTGGGCTGAGGAAGCCAGCCCCTCCCACAGGCCCACAGACCCTGTTCAAGTCCATGATTGTTTGTTAGGGTGGCATGGGGCGGGGCCTCCAGAGCCGGAGAGACCAGAGTTCTCGCCCTGACTCGGCCCCCACCGCCTGTGTAACCTCAGGCTTTGCTCAGCCTTCAAGGCGAGCTGCCTGGGCTGTAAAACGGAAGTGGAAAGTTTTGTTTGGTTACTCACCGGGATTAACGGAGATGCTGTATACAGATGCCTGTCACAGAGTAGGGCAGCTTCCTTAGCCTCGGTGCCCTCTGGACGTGGTCACTGGGATACGCAAAGCACAGTCTTGGAGGACTTGGAGAGGGGGGGCAAGCAGGCCTTGGGCAGGCCCTGGGCCAGGAGGGAGGGGATGGGTCTGCCTGAGCTTGCTCATTGTCTCCAGCTCAACGATGGACAGTTCACCGTCATCCAGCTGGTGGGCATGTTGCGGGGCATTGCTGCTGGCATGAAGTACCTGTCCGAGATGAACTACGTGCACCGAGACCTGGCTGCCCGCAACATCCTCGTCAACAGCAACCTGGTCTGCAAAGTCTCAGACTTTGGCCTCTCCCGCTTCCTTGAGGATGATCCCTCGGATCCTACCTACACCAGCTCCCTGGTACAGGAAGCAGCTGGGAGGGAGACTAGGGGCGGGGCCAACCAGGCAGGGGCTCAGGGCTGGGGACCAGCCCGGAGTCATAGGGTGAAGGGCATGTGCGCCCCCCACCAGGGTGGAAAGATTCCCATCCGCTGGACTGCTCCAGAGGCCATAGCCTATCGGAAGTTCACCTCTGCCAGTGATGTCTGGAGCTACGGAATTGTCATGTGGGAGGTCATGAGCTATGGAGAGCGACCCTACTGGGACATGAGCAACCAGGATGTGAGTGGGGCCAGAGTGGTCAGGGGGGCGGAGCTGGCTGGGGAGCAGAGTGGTTGCTCACTCCAGGTTTCCCTGCTTTCCATTCAGGTCATCAACGCTGTGGAGCAGGACTACCGGCTGCCCCCACCCATGGACTGCCCCACAGCGTTGCACCAGCTCATGCTGGACTGCTGGGTGCGGGACCGGAACCTCAGGCCCAAGTTCTCCCAGATTGTCAACACCCTGGACAAACTTATCCGCAATGCTGCCAGCCTCAAGGTCATTGCCAGCGCCCAGTCTGGGTCAGTACCTCTGCTCCTGCTCCTACCCTGCTCTTGAGCCATCAGCCCTCCCCCTTCCTCCCCTAACATTAGGACTCACCAGGTCCGTTTCTTCTCCCACAGCATGTCACAGCCGCTCCTGGACCGCACAGTCCCGGATTACACAACCTTCACGACAGTTGGTGACTGGCTGGACGCCATTAAGATGGGGCGGTACAAAGAGAGCTTCGTCAGCGCAGGGTTTGCATCCTTCGACCTGGTGGCTCAGATGACCGCAGAGTGAGTGTGCCTCAGGCTGGGCAGGGCAGGGCAGGGGTTTCTGAGCTAAGCTGGGCCCGGGGTGGTGGGCAGGAGGGGAGGTACTGATCCTGCCCTTGGCCCGTCTGCAGAGACCTGCTCCGGATCGGAGTCACCTTGGCTGGCCACCAGAAGAAGATCCTCAGCAGTATCCAGGACATGCGGCTGCAGATGAACCAGACACTGCCCGTGCAGGTCTGACACCCAGCTCCCACGGGGTTGCACCCGCCAAGGACCACACAGGGACTCTGACCAGTCAGCTGGACTGTTGGACTTTTGGATGCCTGGCCTTAGGCTGTGGCCCAGAAGATGAAAGTTTGGGGAGGGCCCAAGCTGGGACTTCTCCTCCAGGCCTGTGCTCCCTCCCCAGAAATTGTGCCCAACACCTCTTCATATTGAAGATGGATTAGGAGAGGGGTGATGACCCCGCCTCAGGCCCCTCGGGTGCCCAGGCCTTCGTGCTCTCCAGTGGGAGACCCCCACCACCTCAGACTCGACTGTTCTTCAGTGCTGGAGGTCCCGGCAGGGGCAGGTGGGAGATAAGCCTGGGTTCAATAGGGCCCAGCCCTGGCAGGGGTGTGGCCCCCCAGGTAGGCAGAGAGCAGTCCCTCCCTCAGGAACTGGAGGAGGGGACTCCAGGAATGGGGAAATGTGACACCCCCACTCCAGAGCCAACTGGCACCTCCAGTTTGCACAGGGACTTGTTCTGGGGGCTGAGGGCCCTGCCCCGCCCCCACCCTTGGTGCTGTCATAAAAGGGCAGGCAGGGGCAGGCTGAGGAGCAGCCCTTGCCCCCCAGAGACTGACTCTCAGAGCCAGAGATGATGTGTGTGAGTGTGTTTGTGTGTGTGCACGCACTGGCCTGCACAGAGAGCGTGGGTGAGTGTGTAAAAGCTTGGCCCTGTGCCCTGCAGTGGGGCCAGCTGGGCCATCAGTGGAATAAAGGCAATAAGACGATTCTCTTGCTCCTTCTCATTCCACTCCCGAGGCAGGATGCCTTGGTGCCCTCAAGTTCACAATCCCTGGTGGCCAGCCCTTTAGAATTCCCTGGAGTCACTGGGAGGCCAGATCCAGGCCTCTCCAGGCTCAACTTGCCTCCTTTTTTGCTGTAGTGTCAGTGCATCTAACTTCTTGGCAGTGGGGTGGTAACAGGAGAGCACAAACTACCCCAGAGCTTCCTCTAGGGCCCAGCCTTCCTGGGCGGAGGGGTAGACACTGGAGTCTGGATGGTATTTTACAGGCAGCATCCTTTCACACTCATTGTTTCTGAGGGTGCTTAGGGTAGAAGGGTTGGTCAGCTCCCAGGGTCACATGGCTGAGGACCCAGGGGAGGAGAGCCCACTGGAGTTCAGGTGCAGAGGCCAGCTCTTTTCTGCAGACATCAGCCCGGAAGTGTGGCTAGTCTTTGCAGAGTTACTACGCTCCAGGCATTGGGCTAAAATGCTTGATTTCTACGTGGATCTTATTTAATCTCACAACAACCCAGCCGGGGAAGGAAGTATTTTTATCTCCTTTTTACAGAGGAGGAAAGGGAGAGGTTAAGTAACTTGCCCAAAGTCAAAGCTGCTGAGCCCGTGAGGCCTGGGCCTGGGGCCCCCACCCAAAGACTGCCTGCACACTAGAAAGGTTCAGAGGGTAAATAGCAAGAGCCAGGGAGAGGGTCAGGGAAACAGCTTCTGTAAATGTCCAGGGAGAAAACGCGGGAGGCGCCTCAGAGACCCCTTGGATGCAGAAGAGAGGTAGGGGGCGCAGGTGCAGTCGTTTTCCCAGTGTCAGGAGGGGCCCTCGGGCAGAAATAACCCTTTGCGTGACATGGAACAGGTTTCCAAGGTATCTACGCGGCCTAAATTAGAGGGTAGTTGGCTGGACCCATGGGGGCAAGGGCGTGGACAAAGCCTCCTAGATCTCCGGGTTCACGTGTCGAGGCCCCTCATATTTCTGCGATACTTCCAGGCTGGCCGAGCAGTTGAGGAATTCTAAATGGGGGTGGCTGCTAGGAGCTGGCGGGGCTTCAGGTCCGGAGTCCCGGGACAGCTCTTTAGGTAAGGAGACCTGGACCGGGAGAGCAGAAGCTGCGGGAGTGGGAGGTTAAGAGTTTCTTCTGCGCGCTGTGGGCGGCTACCTGGCAGGGGAACGGGGACGGGCGGCGGGAGCTTGGCGCAAGCTCCCTGGGCCGCTCCAGCCCCTCTGCTGCGCTGAGACAGCGCCGGCTCCTTAGTATTCCCCCCACGGAGCCCAGTGCCGCGCTGCAGTAGCTGGCCTGGGGGAGGGGCACCCCGCAAAGCTCCGGCCCACGGTGTCTCCACCGTAAGGTGGGGGTGGGGACGGAGCTTTTCCGCGAGGCTCCGGCTGGGGACTCTACGGAGGGCGGGGTTCGGGGAACGTTGCTGGGGCCGAGGTCGCCTCGGGCCTAGGCGCCAGAGCTGTCAACGGCACGAGGTGTCACAGGTCACTGGGGGAGGGGACGCAGTCCTGAGTGGCGTCCGGCACACCCTGCGCCGCATTCCCCCCGAAGAGGATTCAGATAAAGGAGAGGGGGCGCTGCAATCTCTGGCTCAAGTATCCACTTCCTACTCCTCAGCTCTGACATAGGGGAGGGTCCGTGGCCCCGGTCGCCTGTTGTGACCCCTCTCACTGCCCTATTCCGTCACTCTAACTATATTAGTGGGAGTATGGAATGGGGGCTGTGCCGGAAAAGGTAAGACGTCGCCCCCTACTGGGTCTGCAGGAAGGGCAGGGTCTTGGACTTGGAGCGCCAGAGGAGTGGGGGTTGGGAGCCGCAATGACAGGGACACTTGGTGTGCGCCCCAGGCCGAAGATTTCGAGGGACCTCTTGAACCCAGAAATCCAGGGTGCATTTGGTACTCTGTTGGAGGTGCCTGGGCAGCACATTGCACCTCCCTCCCTCCACGTGTGTCCGGATTGCCTGGACGCCCCTGCATGCACACCTCTCTCCTTCACACATGCAAACAGCAGGCAGGGGCACACAACACCTACCAAAGCCACACCCACACCAAGTCCCCAGATCACCTCCCTTACTCAGGTTCACAAGTCTTCAGTTCCTAGACCCTCCCTAGCCCCACCTCCCAACCCACACACCCTGAGAGATGGGGGGAAGGGTTGCAAAGGAGGAAGGACAAAAGCCATCCCCTTCCTTGAAAGTGCCTCTCCCCAGTGCATTCCTACCTGGGCAGCTTAACCAACCCAGCAACCTGTGTCTCATCTGAGAGGGCTGGGATGAGTCCTGAGACCTCTGAGCAGGGGTGCAAGGAGGGGCAGGTCATGGTTACTGCAGAGGAGGAATAAGGGTACTCAGGAGGGGCCTGGCTTTCCTGGAGGCAGATAAGGAGTGAAGGGAAGTGAGGTCTTAATTTGCCCAGTCTTGGTTAATTACACACAAACTCCTGGGGGTAAATAATTAGATCTCCAAGTTAGTGTTTAAAATGGGAAGCCAGTGGGGGCGGGGGGGGGATGTTGCCCCAAAGAGGCAGTTGCAGCTCCAAAAGGCTCGTTCTCTGTGCCTGAACTCAGAGTAGGGAGGGGTAGGGAGAGCGAGCTGCTCCAGCCTGTGCTCAGCCCCTCCAGGGTGGCCCCATGAAGCAGGAACCTGGAGAGCAGCCTTTAGACCTAAGCCTGGGTGGCCAGGCCCTGGCTCAGAACCTGGAAAATCCGGGGCAACTGTAGTACTGCAGTGGGAAGGGCATAGATGTGGAGTATAGGCAGACCTGGGGTGGAAGCCCGGCTTCCTAGTCTGTGACCTTGGGCAGGTTGACCTCTCAGTGCCTCGTGCCCTCATCTAGAAAAAGATGGAGTTAATCATTCCTGCCTCATGAGACTGTTACAAACATCAATCAGCTAGTACATGTAAAGTATGTGCTGGGATCATAGTAAGTACTCAAAAATGTCAGCTACTATTTTTATTAATATGAAGTTTAAATAAAATATAGGAACAGATAGGAAAGTGCTGAATAGTGCTTGGCACAGAGCAAGGTTCAAAGAAACCAAAGCACTTGGGGAAATCCATCAACCCCATTCCGCCCATGGGGATGCTGAACACTTTGATGCAAGCCTAGCCCAGGCCCCGGCCCACTTCCTGGGAAAAGGCTGTTGGGGCCCAGGTGGTTTGAAGGCTGCAAGAGTGAAAAAGCTCATTAAGGGGTAAAGAACGAAGCAAGTAGCTGAGGAAGCCTGATTTCTTCATTTCTCCCTTTGGCCCACTGATCCTGGGTCTGGAGCGGAAGGGGGCTCCTTCCCTCCAATATTCATTCATTCTTCAAATATTTAGTGGACATCTGCTATGCACCAGCCTCTGTGGTGGGCACTAGGGATAGTGGAATGAGCAAGAACAGAGACAGCTACTGCTTCAGAGACCTCAGTCCAATAGGGACGTGGAGACCATTCAAACAACCATGCAAGGAAATGTATATAATCAAGTGGAGATAAATGTTACCTATGTGGGACCAAATCACAGCTCTGGGGACCTGAGCTAATTTGGGGCAAGGCTAAGGGCCCTGAGACCAGTTCTCCCATGCCCCGGAGAGGGAGCTGGAGCCCCCATTACCATCCAGGTCCTTTCAGCCTTTTGGTGTTGACTCTGAGTATGTCTTCGTTCACTGCCTCCCTCCTCATTCATTTATTTTGCGTAACTTCATCGAGCCCTTGCATATGTTAGTCTCAGTGTGTGGAGCTGGGAAGTAGAGATGAACTGACTACAGCATCACTCCCTGGAGGTACACACAGCTCAGAGTGGGACACTATATATAAGTCAACTAATACGATGTGACGAGGTAAGTGCTACAGCTAGGTAAGGACCAGGGACTGTAAGGGAGGGTCCCAGGCTAAGCATTCTGTCAAAGAAGACTGCCTATGAATGTGACATGACTTAAGCCTTGAAGGCTGTTAGCAATTAGCAAAAGGGGAGAGGAGAGCAGTATATGCAAAGGCCCTGGTGCAGGTAAGAGCAGGGCAGTCCATTAGTTAATGTCATGTGTCTATGACCTTGTTCCTTCCTCATTTGAACTCAGAGGACGAGGAAGGAACAGGGCCATGGATATATGACATTGACCAAGCCTTCTATTTTCCCATAATCAGACCCCAGCTGGGGCCATGTGCTTTCCACAGGCCAGAGGGCCAGCCTTGGGCACCTTGCCCCAGCAGCTCTGCGACTCCACAGTGTTCTTTGGGCTCCCTGTAGGTTGCTACTTTCTGTAGTCCTCTACCCTGCAGCAAGGCACATTTGCCCACGACCACCTCTGAGAAAATGCTTCTCTCTATCCCCATTCCCACAGAAGAGCTTGGAGAGCATACATGGCTTGCCCAAGATCACAGAGCCAGTCAATGGCAAAGCAAAATCCCAATCTGGCCTACTCCGGCCATGCTTCCGTTTTCTTCCCACTACATCAGGATGCCTTGGGAGAGGGCCTAGGAGGATCTAGAAGTGCTGCACCTGGGTGGTGCACACAGGCCCTTCCTGGGCCACTTCAGAGTGATGCTCTCCTTGCCTAGGAAGGGCCTGCACCCAGGAGCAAAGGCTTCCTGGGCTTTCTGTTCTCAGAGAAAAGGCGGGAGAAAGAGGAGAGTGAGAGTGGGGAGAGGGGGAGGGGGGCGCCCAGGAGCTGAAGGCACTTGTCCGTACAGTCGGGTACGGTATAAGGTTCCAGCTTGGGGGTGGGGGCGCAGGTCTGACAGGCAAGCAGCCCTGTCCCTCCACTTTCCCTCCCTGCCCCTCTGTTTCTCATTAATTATTCCCATCTCACAGAGCAGGAATGAAAACAGACTCAGGATCTGGCTGGGGGCCTGCTGTGACATCAGCCCAGAGGTGGCTGCCCTGACCCTGACTGTTGGGGGCTGGGGAAGACCCACTTCCCCACCTTGTCCCAAACTGGCAGGAAGGAGAGGCAGGAGACAGGCCTCCCTTCCCTGGGCACTGAACTTAGAGTAGGTGAGAGAGGTGGTGCTTGCCCTAGGGGACCGGGAAAGGGTGTGTCTGAAGGAATGTAGGGGGTGGGGGTACAGGAGCTAGCTTTCTGCAGACACCACTGACTCCCACGCACCCTGCCACTCCTTCCCCCGGGGCCACCCCCAGCACCACTCCCAGGCATTGTTCTCCCTTCATCCTCTCCACTTCTTTGGAAGCCACCTCCTTCGTTATTGAAATCTTCCCGTAGACTACCTTCTTCCCATCCTGACCTCAGTCATCCTTTTCGGAGTCTAAGGTTCACAGTCAGGCTTTTTCTGGGACTTCGTACCTGGCCAACCGGATTCTTCTGGGCTCCAGCTTCTTGGCTTTTAAACCCGGACGTTGACCTCCTACCACTAGTGACCTCCCTCCCCCTTTGTTCCCAGCTGGACTCCAGCAGCACGGAGGACAGCCCTGGGATCCCGGTTATCACTTAACCATCTTCTTTGTGAGTCTGATGTCCCAGGCTCCCTGCCACTTCCTCCCACTGCCTGGCTTTGAAATCTCTGGTCCCCAACCCCTCTTTCTTGCCCTCCTGGGGGTCTTCTGGGGTGTGCTCTTCCTGCCCAACCTGGACTATTCCTACTCCCAAACATTCCCATCCTGATGTCTCTGAGCAATCCTTTTCTTGTTTTGTTGACTTCCGATAAAATTCTCCCACGGCGGCGGCTGGTACAGACTTTTCTACACCACTCCAACCTCAGTTACACCCTTTTCCAGGCACTGAGTCTCAGGCAGTAGAGATAAGTGAGCCGCCCACCCTCGAGAAGCCTACAGTTCAGTGGAGGAGAAAACTAGGTAATAGGATGACATAGGAATGAATGTTCTAGGTGTCGCCGGTGGGTTTTGAAGAGAAGAGTGACATCTTGAGAGTGGTGTTTTGGGAAGTGTAGTGAGGCAGGTGTGGGGTGGATCGGAAGACACAGAGGACGGTGCCGGAAGGGGAGGGAGAAGGCCACAGTGTAGGCGAAGAGGACTGAGGTCCTGGGTGGAAATGGGGTGAGGGGGAGGTGCTGCGGAGGAGGCGAGGGGGAGGCAGGTAGGAGGGATGTAGGCATGCAGAGGTGAGCAGCAGCGTGCCCAGAGACTGATTACACGTGGGGCGGGAGAGACAGTAAATGTCTGAGCCTGGGTGGTGTGGAGGACTGGGCAACTGGGTGTACTTTGGCGTCTTTTATGGATCCAGAAACTACAGGAGGAAGGATGATAAGAGTGGAGAGCAATGGGTTCAATTTGAAGCCTTTGAGGGGAGATAGAGCCATTGAACACGTGGATCTGGAGCTCAGGAGTGAGGTCTGAGCCTGAGCATCAGGCACAGCGTGGAGGCCAGGGATGCAGTTCAGAGAGGGGGCAGGATTGCCCAGGAGAGCTGTGGGGGGCAGAGAAGAGGCTGAGGTAGGTGTGTGGGGGATGCACCCTCTCTGCTCCCACAGGCATCCTTCACACCTCTCTGAGAGTTCTTACCACACCGCATGGTAAATGTTCCCAGGTGGGTCTTATCTGCTGCTTAAAGGAGGCACCGTATCTTTGTAACACGTATTTCCCAGGCAGATGTGCCAGGGTCTGGCACAAGATAGGGGCTCAGTAGTGCCTGTAGGATGAATGGGTAATAATAATAATGTGTTGAGGGCTTACTGTGTGCCAGGCACCATTCTAAGTGTTTTACATTTAGTAATTCATTTAATTTTCAGGCCAACTCTACATTTCTGATTCTCGATGGAAATGTACTCTTACTGTTTCCGCTTTACAGATGGGGAAGCTTGACTAAAAGAAGTTAAGTAACTTGTCCAAGGCCACAGGACTAGTATGTAGCAGAGCCCAGATTTGAATCCAGGTTGTCTAACCCAACCCCGGAGCTGATGGTTTTTACTCCCACACTATTCTGCTTCTCAAATAAAATCTTAGAATAAGAACAGTGACTATGATTACCATTATTCACTGCTTACTGTTCCAGGTACTGTGCTAAGAACTTTATTAGATTATTTAATTATGTAAACATGAGACAATACATTGATGGGTGGAGTGAAGTATGTGTGTGTGTATGCATCTACGTACGTACAAGTAGATGAATAGACGGGTGAATGAATGGGTAGATGGAAAGGTAAACGGGTGGATAGATGGAGGGATAGACAGACAGGTGAGTGTATGCGTGAGTGAAGAATAGTTGAATGGATGGGTGGTGAGTAGGTGAGTGGATATGTGGATGGAAAGGTGGGTGTACGCGTGGTAGGATGAATGAAGAATAGACGGGCAGGTGTTTGGATGAGAATGCGTGGATGGATAAATGGAAGGATGGATGGATGGGTGGGTGGAGGGATGGATGAATATACGAACAGATGGAAGAACAGGTGGATGGATGAGTGGATAGAAGGGGGGATGGAGGATGGAAGGTAAATAAGTAAGTTAACAGATGTGTGGATGGATGAGCAGACAACTGGGTGGGTGGGTGGATGAAAAGATGAATGAATAGCAGGATGGATGAACGAATGCATGGACAGACAATTAGATGATTAAGGTGGCTGGATGACTGGGTGGAAGAATGGTTGGATGGATGAGTGAATGTTTAGAAGGTTGGATGGATAAAGGGGGTGGATTTCTGTATTTAGGGCTGTAAAAGAGAGTAAGAAAACACACACGTTACAGTCTCTACCCTCTTCCCTAGATATACCTCTGCCTTCTTTTGGCCGTTTCCTGCACAATGGTATATGAAATCTGTCTGTCCTGCCCCCTGACTCCTCCCCAGATCACAACTAGGCACCAAAGCTTGGTCCTCACCCACTTACCCTCACCCCCAAGTACAGAGACATCCTGAAATTGATTCCAGGCGTCCTGATTCCTTTCCTGCTCTTCTTCCTGCCTTGATATCCAGGGAGAACACCTTCCAATTAGCCAGCCTAGGAAGAAGGCAAGGGATTATTGTGGGGGCTCCTCCCTCTGCGCCTGTTGTGGTGTCTTCAACAGGCTTAACTCTGGAACCCCAGTACCCAAGCAGATGCCAGGGTTGGAGGGCTGTGATTACTGCAGCAAACTAATAGGCATCCCCACAAGTGTTAGGGCTGTGGTGTCAGGCATGAGGGGTGTTCTGTGGGTCTGGAAGGACATCCATATCCCTTCTCAGGTAGAGAAGGGCTTTCAGGATGCAGCAGTCAGACCAACCAGATGGAAAGACGCCCTTCTGAGTTAAAAGGCAGGCTCTGCCCCTGAAGGCATCCAATTGCAAGCCCTTGACTCTGCTGCACGGGGCCTGTGTGGCCTTGAACAACTTACTTGGCCTTTCCGAGTTTCCTTATCTGTAAAATGAACTCCTGACTCCGACTCACAGGGCCACTGAGAGAAGGAAACAAGGGGATGCAAAGAGCGCATAGGGCACGTAGAAACCCTTTCACAAACAATTTCAAGAGGTAAAAAAATATGTATGTTTCTTTTCTTTCTTTCTTTTTTTTCCTGACGAAAGGTAAACTAAGGAACCTGTGCTTTGTGTCTGTTTAGGAAGAAGTGCGGGTTTGGGGAAACAGTGACATTACAGGCCTAGGGCCTCCTTGGCCTATGAGGTACCAGCACAGCCTCAGGGGGCCTCCCTGAGACACCTTCTGCTTCCTGCACCTGCCCGATGGCTCTTTTCAAGGCAACAACAGAAGAGGTGGCATCAGGGTGTAGGTGGGAGTGGGAGGTAGCCACGGAGCCCCCCGGAGCCCAGACCCTCCCTGCAGCCCCTGCCTCTCCCTCCCTGGGCCAGGCACCCGCAGGCAGGGCATCCAGCGCTGTTCAACAACAATGACAACAACAACAATAACAATAACAACAAACAACAAAGCTGCTCCCCATGGGAGAGGAATTGTGGAGACCCTCCCTCTAGAATGGCCCCGGGAGCAAAGAGGGGGAGAGGGTTCCCCCTGCCCAGGATTGGGCCTTCTCCCACAGCCAGGCCTTGGTGCACAGCGTGTGGGTTAAAGGAAGCCAGAAAGTGGGATTTCTACCCTGCTTTTCCATTACTTTGTTCCATTTTTCTGGTCTTATTGTATTGTATCTCCCCCATGTTTACGTCTTTCCAGATGGAAGAGCAGGGGCTGCAGGTCTTGCCTTAGGTTCCTTGGGTATCTGTAATATTTAATCACTGGACGTGTACCTCTGCCGGGGCACTTTCTCGTCGCAAACGGAGCTTCTCCTGGACCGGAACACAGGATACATGAAGGGAGGGGAAGGGAATGACTGTGTCTTGGACTAGACATTTTACATAGTTTCATCCCCATAGCAACCCTATTGGTTGTGAGGACGATGCTATTACCTCATTTTACAGACAAGGAAACTGAGGTGCAGGGAAGTAACCTACCCAAGGTCACATGCCTGGAAAAAGTCAGAGCTTGTATTTGAACCAGGGTTCCCAACACTTGACCAGAGAGGGACCCTTGAGGACAAGGACCCAGATAGGTCTGGGAGAGGATGTGAGAGGCTCTGGGGGCGTGGGGAGCTGTGGGGTGCTGTTCTGTTTGACTCAACACCAGGGCTGCTGGCTCCACGTGCAGCTCTGCGCCGGGAGCCCAGCTCCGGGTGTGCAAAACGAAGATGCTGAACTGGTTCCAGCAGAGCCGTACCCAGCCCCAGCCCCAGCCCCCACCCCAGGGCTCAGGAAATGACACACCTGAGCTGCACAGCAGATTGTTGGACCTGGCTCCAGTATCACCTCCCAGGGGAGGGGTTTGCAGATGGCTGCTCAGCAGCCCCGAGGAGAGAGGGAGGAGGGAGGAGGGTCGGGCCTCCCGGGCTGAGGAGTGCCCTCCAGTGTGTCCCTGCCCGGCAGTGTTGGGTGTGGACACGTGGGCCTTCCAGGCAAGTGACTGGGGCAGAAGTTCTACTGTGTCATTTTAGACAATTCGCTAAGTATCTCTGTGCCTCCTACTTTTGTTTTGTAAATGGATGGAGAGATTTTTTCTGCCTATCTTCTCAGCATAGGACCTGGAGGAAGAGACCTCCTACCCCATGAGGGTCTGACTCTGGGTCAGAACACGGTCTCCAGAAAGACATGGGGGAACGGCATCTCTGCCTGATTTTTTGAGGGGCTGCCAGTAATTTTTTTTCACAAGTCTGGCTATGCATAAGGGTCAGTTTCCTCTGGGTACCCTTGCAGTGATATCTGAAACACAGCTTTTCCTGCTCTGGGGGCAACATAATGTGTTGGGAGGGGCAGGCGATCCCGGCCAGTGGGACGGGGAGTGGCTCTAACCTGGCAGCTGCGCTCTATGGTGGGCAGGGCCACTGGGCTCAGCTCCAGAACACCATCTGCTCCTGGCACAGGTAGGGCGACTGAGGCCCCACTGGGCCAGCGGGCCCAGGCTTCCACATTCTCATGCCTGAGACAGACCTCTGAGTGGCCAGCCTTCAGGGCCTCCCTTTTGGGGTTGCAAGCTGTGTGGATGCCAGGAGTGCCCAGAGAGAGGGCAGATAGTCATTGTCATTTCCAGTGAGAGTGGGGTCCATCCCTTCTCCTTTCACACCAGCCTTGGCTGAGGCAGCAGCTCAGGCAAAAGGGAGGCTGGGGGAGGGGAGGGCAGAATTTTGTGAAGGAGGAGGCAAGAATTCTGGTTGGAAATCATTCAAATGAGGCTATGAAACCAGAACCCTGTCTCAGAACAAATTGGCCAGATTTGGCCTGGGGGGAGGGGGGTTACAAGGGGAGTGGAAGAGGTTGGGCCGGGGCTGATGGGGGAGGGGTTGGCAGGACTCTGACTCTTGTTCCCAAGAGGAGCCCAGGCCTGAGCTGCAGTGGGTAAAAGCGGGCAGCTGCCCCTGCCATCCCCCCAAGGTGTCTGCCATGATGTCAGAGGGAGGAGCCAGGTGCACAGCCACCCATCTGGCCTGTCCTGGAGGAAATGGTCTAGTCTGTCACTGACACTCTTTAGAACTGCCCAGCTGTGACCCTGTCCCTGTCCCTATTCCTGCTCTACCTCTGAAGTGGAGGAGCCCCTAGGACTTACCAAGTAATCATTCAAAAATCCTGTTTCTCTTCTAAGTGCCCTGCCCTACACTTAGGCTGGGGGCAAAGGATGGACTCAGCTAGGGCTAGGTGGGGAGGTGTAACTTAAAAAATGGATTCTCATTCCTTGGTCTGACTGGGGAGGTATCTGGGGGCCTCTCACAGAGCGGGTCTGCCCAGGGGAGCCTGGGGAGTGCCTCGCCTTCCCCGTCACAGGTCCGACAGACAGGAGGGGGTGGGCCGTGGGGGTTCACACGGGGTCAGGCAGGGGCCTGCAGCTGAGGAAAACCGAGGCCTTCAGAGACTCATCAAAGGAGCTGCTGTGTGAAAGAGGCGACCTTGGAGGGGTCACCGGGTTCACACTGCCGGGGAGGGAGGGAGGCCTGGTCTGACTGGAGGCTGGGGGAGGTGGCTGGGGGACAGGCTGAGGGAGGGAGCAGCAAGGCACAGGGCGGCAGGCTCCTTGTCCAGCTCTAGCTTCCCTCCAGCTGGCTGGCCAGCCACAGTCGGAGCTCTAGGGAGAAGCTCTGTCTGTCTGTCTGCCTGTTGTGGTCTGGCTGTCCTGGCCCCTTCTCAGAGAGGAAACAGGGTTCCTTGACCCCCACCCCCATGCCTCATGTCTCTTAAAGGGCCAAAACCAAGTGTCAGGGCCAGGCAGAGGCAGAACTCAGACACTAGCCACAAGGCCGCCCCGGCCCCTCCCCCTCAGCCTCTGCTTTCTCCCTGACCGTTCAGACTCAGATGCTAGCCCTGCTGTCTGTCTGGCTGCAGGCTCCTTGGACACTGCCTGAATCATTCAGGATTCTGCTACCGTCCTTCCCTTGTGACTCAAATTCCACTCTTTGGGGAGGGACCAGAGGCTGATTGAGGTCCCCTTGCCCACATCTCCTCCCTGAGCTCATTACCCACCTGAAGATTGCACTCCCCACGTATCTCCAGGGTGGAGGGCTCAGGGGCCTCTCTACCCTTTCCCCTTCTAGAGCCATTAGAATCCCCCCAAATCCTCTCTGCTTTGCCTGAGGTTTGGATTCCCAGGTCTTCACTGACCTGCCTGCCCCCGCAGAGCGTGGGTTTTAGTTACCACTCTTGACACACCCCCACCCCACCTCCGTGAGGCCTCAGCATTCTCCCTGCCTCCCCCAGCCCCAGCGTAGACTTCCCAAGTCTTCCTCTGTGAGCTCCCCAGTGGGAACCCCAGAAGAAAGTCACTTTTAATGGAATGAGGGGGAGCAGCCATGGCTCCTGATTGGAGGGGCATGGGCTTCTGGCCCCTCCTTGGGGATCAGACTGGGCCTGGACATCGATTCTTAACCCCTCCTCTCAACTGAGGGGACCACTGCGGCGGGTGAGTGAGCTGGAGGGGGATGGGAGGGGCAGGGGAGGTGGGGGAACCGGTCTTGTGTTGTTCTTGGCTTGGAGCCCCCAGCCCCAGGGAAATCCTGACTCTGTGGAAAACTGAGCAGGCAGTGAGGCAGGGGAGGAGGAGTTGGAAGAGGAAGAGGGG